>SMSR01015646.1:56433-81132 GCA_019453355.1 Ceratina japonica | reverse complement strand
GTCCCTGCAAGTAAATCGTTCTCTCTCCAGTTGCACGATAATTAACTATATCAAACAAGGAGATATAACTGTTGCGTGCAGATACGAGCGTCCATGGAGAATTATATTACCTGCAGTGGTCTTTAATTTTTTATTCACCGGTGTAAGCATATACACGCACTACAACTTGGGACAGGGATACAAAGCGTTTAACAAAAGTATAATGGGAATCCCTTCCAAAATGTACAATGCTTATAACGTAGTACTTACTCTGAGGTATGAGAATTGAAATGTGTAAAAGGCGATAGTTCAATAGATATCGATTTACAGTGACTGCGACGTTGTAGAGGGTTACATGCGTGTTAATAATTTTTATACTCATCATGATTTGTGTCCCATACTGCCATACCTCCAGGTTACATTTTTTAAGTGTTTTACGTCTCCTCGTTTAAACGTGGACGGCAGATGTGTAAAGGTTCATGTTTCTTTCTAGACCTTTTCAGGATTGATAGTGTGCTGTTGGATAGGAGGACTGGTGATTTTACTTTTCAGAATATTAGTAGTTAACGATTTCAGAATTTTGAAGGTCAAGATTTATGAGATAAAGGAAGATTAACTAAAGAGATGTTTATTTCATGTGAACATTACATCTACATTTATGTAAATTTGTTATACACAAATAAAAATTAATTTGCGATTATTAATGAGATGATAGCTTTATTTACAATTAATGTGTAAATCAATTGTACATACTCTGCACCATGGTCGTTTCGATGTATAAAATATATAGCATTTACAATTAATAATAGATTTTTAATAACATGATGAACATAAAAATGGTTTTAATACTTTGAGCTAATAAAAAATCTTTCCTTTCAATTAACTAGCATCATGCTAATAAATTCATCGTCATCTTAGGAATTGGAATCCCTTAATCACTTCTCTTGACTGGTACCATTGGTAAGAAACAGGCTTCATACCTGTATCAGACTTGTGTAAAAATTCAATGTCTTTCCTCTTGCGATCACCAGTCTCGGACACATCATTGTACACTCTCACTAAATTCATGCAGTTACAAATCTCAGTTGTCGCATTGTTATGCTGCAGTTTAATCACAAAATAGTTGGAGACTTGAACGGGAGGTATGTATTGTGGTTTAGGTAAAAAGTACTCTGACACTGAATTATTGTCACTCTTTTGTATCAATACAAATGTGTTCGTGGGATTTAATGGTGATGTCAGAGCATCTTGAAACTCTGAACTCTCCAGCATTGACCTGAAATATTTACACGTATTTGTTGACGGACAATTATGATGGAATAGTAAATAACTCTAGTCACTTACCTCATTAAATTTAACATAGGCTTCCTTGAAACGTGTTTGCAATCGAAGTGTTCTTGGCTGTCGAGAATGTCCGGAGGAAATTCCACCTTGATGTGCAACTTTGGTGATATAATTGTTGCACCGATTAGTATAGCGATCTCCTTGATCTTGCAATCCTTCTGATGGAACTGTGAATGCAACTGATCCGATGTGTTCTGCAGGGAACTCAATAACGTTTTCACAGAAGTTACATTTCTGTTACTTGGTTCCAATTTTAACCGAGACAACGAATCGTACGTAAATGGTATTTGATTTTTCTGATACAAGATGTATTTTAAAAGTTCGATCACTAGTTTGACACAATTATTACTTGTCAATGGCTCGTCCAACGACACGTTAATATTCATTTTTCTTTCTCTCGTATCCTTGCAAAAGCAAACAAATATAACCTGATCCCAACCAGTTTAAGTTTTATATTACAATAAGCAAAATCGTTGAAACATTATCACAAACTCATCGACACTTCATCTTCGTTAATTGATTAATAATTCCATATGGCACTACGAGTAACAATGTTTACGATTCTCAGTTAAAAATATTCGTGTTTATGTATTCTGTCAATGTAGACGCTGTTTATGAGAGGAATTTGATGTTGAGCAAAACTCTGTGAACGGTGGCTTATATATTAAAAACTTTAGCAGACATCGCAATGGGACTACAGAATATTGTACTCTGGTCTTTCAGCTTTAATTTAAGCGTCGGTTTATTAAAATCCGTGCACTACGAATACGAATCAAAATATCTGGTTTTCTGCGGTCATGTGGAGTAGAGAGGGTAGAGAAAGATGTATGGGTTGTCCTTCTCTTAAATTTTCTCTGGATCTGGACAGTTGACCTCCTCTCTCATTCTATGTTTCTGTTATTAAATCGACATTCCGAGCAGGAAATAAGAATGACAGCCTCGAAGAGGTAGCACTAATCTCTCTAGCGTTTTATTTCCTATTTCGTTTTAATTAAAAACTCGGAGGCTGACTCGAAAAATGAAAGCCACATTCGACTTCTTGAGTAACTTTTACGTTTACTTGAATTTTATGTATAGGTGCAGGACAATGAATTCCGAAAAATACAAATTTTTTTATATAAAAGTACAACTAGTAATCGTTTATTTAGATTTACAAGAAATCAGCAAACGAACTCTCGGTCCTGAATCAATAAAGTTGTTCGTCTCGCGGCCGCGATTACAAAATATCGTGATTAACAAAATGTGTATTCTAAAGATTCGAATCAATTCGCAACATTTTTTTGCAACGACAACGCATATCGCATCGCATATACATATTTTACAATCACACCTTAATACTTGTCGATCGATAAAATAAAAATACCTCAAAAATATGATTTAACAAACACGTGACGAGCATACATACGTTTTAAAAAATCAAGGTACTTCCTTGGCGATGCTATTGCTATCATTAGACTACTAACAGAAAGTGTCTGTATATCGTGTTAACGTAAGAGAAACGTAACTAAAAGAACAACAAAATGAAAATGTATCGAAAATGTATATTTTACATAAAAAGTAATAATGAATGAAATTGATGATCGATCAAATTTGTAATTCCTATAATTTCCTACTCCTCTCTTTCGTTCTTTGAAAACTATTGACTTCGAATGCATTCTTCTCGATTTAGGAGACAATAATCGCGTTAATGATACAATCGAGATACTAAATTAAACAAAATATAATCGGTTTTACAGGCGTCGCATGGCCATATAAATGATTCGTCTTCTGCTTTCGTACGGGAGTACACCCGCGTGTACTCGCAAGAGCTTGCATACACGTATGTACGAAATTCGCTATAATTTCTTCTTTATACATATATATATTGTACAATTTTAAATAAGGAGTGAGGTGTGTGTTTTGCTTCTCTTCCAAAGATGCGAGATATTTACAAGTGATTTACAAGATATGTTACAGTCTTTTCTTTGGTAAAGATCCAAAGGCAGATATTACCGTCGCCTTGGTGCCCGTCGCGGACGACGTTAAAGTCGTAAGAGTCGGTTGAGACAACAGAACGGTTGGCTTTACCGAGGCAGTGGTTCCCGTTGCGACTTGATCCCATTTACTTTTCCTCTTCTTGGCATCGTCTTCCGTGATGTTAGAGCTACTGGGCCGTTTGGCGGTACCAGAAACGATCTCGATCTTCGTCTTTTCCTTTCTAGCTTTTTCGAGCTTGTCCATCTCGGCCTTCTGAACTTTGGCGAGTTCGTCGTAATAGGAATCTTTACCCCACTTGAACGGATCGAATCTATCCGGAGGATAATTAGTACCCAGTTCGTTGATGCTACAAAATTGAATTAACTTTTCATAAATGGATGGATTCCTGAAATCTTTTCTCTGCTGTATAACTTTGTTCATGTCCAAACCGCCGCTCTCCATTTTCCTAAAAAGTTTTGTTATTTTCTCCTGCAAGTCGACGGGACACTGTCCCGGTGGCTCGGGCGGTATCACGACGCCATAGGTATCCGCCTCGCCATCTGAAACTAACTGTTCTCCTTGACAACGGGGAGAGCATTCCGTAATCGTGGAGGGCCTTCCGTTTTCAAAAGGCTGTCCATCGATCGGCGTCTGCACGACTCCCTCGTCATCGGAGACCACTGTATCGTCAAAGTACGAAACCAATCTCTGCACCTTCGATGCCATCGCATCTGTTACTAAGGTGGGCGCGTTCGACAAATCGTTACTAGACTTGCCACCGACGCTGGGAGCAACAACGGGACTATTTGAGGCTGATGTGCCAGATTTGGGACTGGTGAAAGCCTGGGGCTGACCGACTTGGGCATTATGCGGGGCGGCCCCCTGGGGAGTGTTCGAATTCTCCTGAAGGTCGTCTTCCACCCCGTCTTCGCCCTCCGAGTCGGTATAGGTGGCCGTGAGAGATGCCAGAGCAACACTTTGTACAGACATGGTTAGTTGGCTTTGAGTGTCCGCCGTACTACCAAGCAATATTTTGTGTTGGAACTCACCGGTCTAGCGTAGAGCTGTACGCCTTTTAGTTGTAGGGCTTTTATGTATCAAAATATATGCCGACATAAAACGACATTAATTATGCCCCAATGTTTTGTCGAAATGCTTACTACTATACCGTATCTGAAATAAAAATTACGACCATTCATTAACTCATTCCTTTGAGACAACAAGATTCAATGAAATAAAAGATACATTCTCGCAGACTGTCCAAAACTGATACGAAAAAGGGAGAAGAGCTTTCGTTGAGTTTCATGGATTTCTAATGAAGGAATGATCGAACGATTTCAATTTCATAAAAGGAACGAGAAACAAGTCCCGATCAAGTGACAAGCGTGCGAAAGGTTATGAAGCTGAAATGATACATGAAAAGTATACCGCTGACTATCACCAACCTGACTATTTGAAGCCACGATTCAATTATCTGCTAACACTATACCTGACCACCCGTTCATTATGTTAAACTTACGTCGAGACAATCTTCAATCAATCGTGTCTTCAATTGAAGAAGCTACGAGCGCTATCAATGCATGTCGTGATATATCTATTAGATGTCGTAGTGTGTGTATATTCGAAGTTCCTCAATTTTTTCACGAAATTAAAACTGTTGCGCGTGCGCGAGATCAAGAAAATACGTACACATACGTGCTTTTAATGAAAAACTAAAGATGTATTACGAAATGTCGAGGCTCGAACGATCCTCTTTCAGTCCTTACTTTTTAAGCCCTTTCCTCTGTTCTCCCTGTTGTCCCTTTATGTATCACACTACGGCCACAGGTTCTACTTCCTCTCATCTTTTATCTTCTTTAATTCACGTAAAATAAATTACGGATTATTGTAGCCAAGTTACGTTGCGATACTTGCACCCGCGTTTATGTATCTGCCTATACACCGTGTCAAATCTCTAGATCTGTCCTCATCGCACTTGACTTTTGTCCATGTTATGTCATATTTCCAATAAAGTATTTCAATCGCATAATTACATGTATATAGGCACTGAGTAAAATCGTATAAATTTCTATTATTTTTATACAATGCAATATGCTATGAAGCATTGAATTAAACACCCGGTATACATCATATGTATACGTACGATGTTACGTATATGTTATTTCCTGCAGCACGTATGCATACGCACAGGAGGCTAACGAGAAAGAAAATTTCATCATTCTTATGTTACGACTTGACGTTAGAGGATCGTACATCACCGACTTGTAATACATGTCCATTTGGAGATAATTAATGACATAGAAACAGCGATCGGTCAACAGCAAGTAGCGAAACAGACAAGTGTATAGCGGTGCACAGTATAGCGATAAGTCAGCAGCCACGTGTAATTCAGTGCAAATTGGGATACCGCTTTCCTCGGCTTTCTGACAGTGTCAAATATGGTGCTGGATTTAGATCTTTTCCGAAAGGACAAGGGAAATGACCCGGAAAAGATGCGTGAGAATCAGAGGAATCGTTTCAAAGATGTAAATTTAGTAGAGACGGTAATCGAGAAAGACAAAGTTTGGCGTCAGCTGCGACACAAAGCAGACAATTTGAACAAGCTGAAGAACCTGTGTAGTAAACAGATCGGCGAGAGAATGAAGAAGAAAGAAGGAATAGACGGCGACGACGCCGTTACAAAGGATATTCTCGAGGACTTGGAAAGCTTGTCGTCCGACAAGCTGAAGCCGTTCACGGTTCCGCAGATCAAGACTATCCGTAGTTCCATTGACGATGCTATTCAAACGAATGACAAGAATTTAATCTTGACCGAGTCAGAGAGGAATCAGGCTCTCAAAGAAATTGGTAATATACTGCATGAATCTGTACCAATTAGCAATGATGAGGAAGAGAACAAAGTATGTTTAACTGGAATTCTTTTACATACTTCTGAGAACAGTTGATCAATAATGGTAATAATTTAAGGTGGAGAGAACGTATGGCGATTGTACACAGAGGAAACAATATTCCCATGTAGATTTAATATGTATGATTGATGGGATGGATGGAGAACGTGGGGCTAATGTTTCTGGAGGACGTGGTTACTTTTTGACAGGACCTGCTGTTTTTCTCCAGCAAGCATTGATACAGCTAGCTCTCAGGAGATTGTACTCCAAGGATTACAAACCACTGTACACACCATTCTTTATGCGAAAGGATGTCATGCAGGAAGTAGCACAATTGTCTCAATTTGACGAAGAATTATACAAGGTATATCATTCAGTCATAGAAGTACATGACAAATGTTTCCACCAACATCTTACTTGTTCAGGTAATCGGTAAAGGCAGTGAAGACAAGAGTATTGAGGAGAAATATTTGATTGCTACCTCTGAGCAACCGATAGCTGCATTCCACAGAAACGAATGGATTTCTGAGAACAGTTTACCTATCAAATATGCAGGATTGTCCACGTGCTTCAGGCAAGAGGCTGGATCCCATGGACGCGATACCAGAGGCATTTTTCGAGTTCATCAATTTGAGAAAGTAATCGCGCTTTTAACTTTCTTTTTTCTTCTTAACGCAACATAAGTTGAAATGCATATGATCAACAGATAGAACAATTTTGTTTAACGTCGCCGTATGATAACAAGTCTTGGGAAATGATGGAGGAGATGATCACAAACGCAGAGGAGTTTTACAAAAGTTTGGAAATTCCTTACCGCGTAGTGAACATAGTATCCGGTGCTTTGAACAACGCTGCTGCGAAGAAATTGGATTTGGAAGCATGGTTTCCGGGGTCGGGCGCTTTCCGCGAGCTGGTCTCGTGTAGCAATTGTTTAGACTATCAAGCGAGACGCTTGCTGGTCAGGTATGGGTTTTATTTTGTTATCGTCGTCCTCGCTATAATAGTATTGTAACATTATCGACGTGTTTTAGATACGGCCAGACGAAGAAGATGAATACTAGCACGGATTACGTACACATGTTGAATGCGACAATGTGTGCGGTTACTCGTGTCATATGCGCGGTCTTGGAAGTGCATCAGACGGAAACTGGTATCAAGGTACCGAAAGTCCTTGCCGAGTTTATGCCACCCAAGTACGAAAACGAGATTCCGTTCGTTAAACCAGCGCCTATCTGCGAAATAAAGGACAAGAAACAAAAAAAGCAAAAGGATTAAAAGGATGTTGAGTTTGAATCTCTCACCAATAAAACAGATTCGTTTATAATCCGAACATTAACATAGTTGAATTGAATTCGACGCCCACGAAATTAATAAACAGCTAATAAACTTTTCGCAACAAAGATTCCTTCATCGATTCCATAGGCCGGCGAGAAGGGTATAAATAATACAGTTCAGTTCTTTCTGGTCCGCATTTGTATTTATGGATCTACACAATTAAGATATTCAAGTGGCACCTCGTGGCATCGTCGATCGTATGTACAATGAAGCTTGAATCGCTTGATCGATATTTAATCAAGTGTTTTGGGTCGTGTGCAACTGCGATCTTTTCAGTTCCTCGGCTTTCCTCAGGTTGCGTAGTACAGAGAGCTCGAATTCACTGTCCGACATTCTTTGATTTACCTGCTATTTAACATTTGTACTCAATATTTATAACATAAATTTAAGGAGCAAATAAATAATATTCTAGACTATGTACATACCTCGTTTCGCGTGGTATTACTGTCACTGTAAGAAGCTGCCGTCTTAGAAGTGGTAAATTCTTTTACTGTACTCCATAACTTTTGGAGTTTAAGCGGGTTCTGTGCAAAACCAACTTCCACACTTGCAGCCAATTCCTAAAAATAACATATAATAATAAGAAATATGTCGTTTCTAGTAATAAGTATGTTAGTACTTACTGCATCACTTTTATTTTGATATTCAACCAACGCACTACCCTTTCTGGTAGGAGACACAATAAGAGTACTTATATCACCATACTGCAAATAAACATTTTTATAGCAGACCGTAATTAAAGATCTGTCTTATTAAAATTATTTCATGTTATACCTTTGAGAATATCCTGTGTAATGTGTCGTAATTATATATGTCGTTTGACTGATTTTTGTCAGCCTTCCATTTCACTTTTATCTTAAAGGAACCATCAGCTTCAGATTCTCTGGAGCACGTATTTAATTGATCTTGAAAATGCTTTTGCATAAGCTCTATTTCTTCCTTCAACTGTTTTGATCCCTCTTTTTGTAGCCTTTCTATTTCAACCTGCAAAGCAACAATGTTACAAAGTAAAACAGTGACACGTAATAAACTCAGGCAGCATAAAGTGTACCTGTAATTTTTCTTGGTCACTCTTGAAGTCTGTAGTTGTGGATCTCCTATAAGCATCCTCCCTTGCTTCCAAATCTTCTTTCAGCTTCCTACGCTTCGCATCAAACTCTCTAATGCGCAATTTTGCTTGAAGCTTGGCATTGAGTACTTTGTCATAAGCTGCCTTGTTTTGTGGAAACACGATATTATCAATGAATAATGAGATGAATCAATTAATGTTTATAGTATTTACGNGCATAAGCTCTATTTCTTCCTTCAACTGTTTTGATCCCTCTTTTTGTAGCCTTTCTATTTCAACCTGCAAAGCAACAATGTTACAAAGTAAAACAGTGACACGTAATAAACTCAGGCAGCATAAAGTGTACCTGTAATTTTTCTTGGTCACTCTTGAAGTCTGTAGTTGTGGATCTCCTATAAGCATCCTCCCTTGCTTCCAAATCTTCTTTCAGCTTCCTACGCTTAGCATCAAACTCTCTAATGCGCAGTTTTGCTTGAAGCTTGGCATTGAGTACTTTGTCATAAGCTGCCTTGTTTTGTGAAAACACGATATTATCAATGAATAATGAGACGAATTAACTAATGTTTATAGTATTTGCANGATATTCAACCAACGCACTACCCTTTCTGGTAGGAGACACAATAAGAGTACTTATATCACCATACTGCAAATAAACATTTTTATAGCAGACCGTAATTAAAGATCTGTCTTATTAAAATTATTTCATGTTATACCTTTGAGAATATCCTGTGTAATGTGTCGTAATTATATATGTCGTTTGACTGATTTTTGTCAGCCTTCCATTTCACTTTTATCTTAAAGGAACCATCAGCTTCAGATTCTCTGGAGCACGTATTTAATTGATCTTGAAAATGCTTTTGCATAAGCTCTATTTCTTCCTTCAACTGTTTTGATCCCTCTTTTTGTAGCCTTTCTATTTCAACCTGCAAAGCAACAATGTTACAAAGTAAAACAGTGACACGTAATAAACTCAGGCAGCATAAAGTGTACCTGTAATTTTTCTTGGTCACTCTTGAAGTCTGTAGTTGTGGATCTCCTATAAGCATCCTCCCTTGCTTCCAAATCTTCTTTCAGCTTCCTACGCTTCGCATCAAACTCTCTAATGCGCAATTTTGCTTGAAGCTTGGCATTGAGTACTTTGTCATAAGCTGCCTTGTTTTGTGGAAACACGATATTATCAATGAATAATGAGATGAATCAATTAATGTTTATAGTATTTACGTGTATACTTACACGAGCAGATGCATCGGTAAGGATTTCTAACGCGTGTGACAATTCGTGAAACAATTCATTTGCTCTCGGATTGTTTGGATTCTTATCAGGATGGCAGGACAGAGCCTTCTTGCGATATGCTTTTTTGATCTAAAATGATTTTACAGATTAGGAAGGTGCATTGTATTGAAAGCGTAACTTGTTAAAGGACAAGCGATGTCGTACTTCCTGAGTCGAAGCTGTTTGCTCTACACCGATCAACTCGTACAAATCAATTTCCATCAAAGATTTCATTTTCTCCATCGTCGACATTGTAAAATACTTCCTCTTATTATTATTATTGGAAAAAGATTGACGCACAGAAACTCGCGGGCTGTTGGTTAAGATTCCTTTGGAGGGTGATGGAAAACTATAGTCCAATCGCAAAAAAGCACGTGGTCGAGCGATTGGCTTCGAGCTCCGTCGAGATCTCGATTGGAACTTTGACAAGTTCACGCACGTTTTCCAGGTGTTTCCACTTCTCCTCCAGTCCGGAGAGTTCAGGCAGTCGGAGCCGTCGGAGCCGTCGGAGCGAGGGTCGAGCCAAGAACGCGTTGGAAAACGCAGAGAACATGTCTTATCTCGTAATTATTCGGAAGGGACGTATCGGTGGAGCAAGATGCTGGCGTTGCGTAAACAGTGTATCGTCTCCGGTAACCGAGAACTCGTGGACATGAAGAGAAAAACCGTAGGAAAAGCGAGTGCCGCTATGACAGCTAATCGCGTAATCGTGTTTCTCGTTTTTGTGTCGGGAGTCTCGGTAGCTGTCATCGGCACGTGGCTATCCCAATACCTCCGCGGTTCGATAAAGGAACTGCCTGGTAAGCATCTGATCGGTCGATTGATATCCTTGTCTACGTAATTCGAAGGAACCGTAAGTATGGCAATCGTTTCACAGATCACAATTATCGTCATGTATTTTTCCCACTACCGTCGGAGGGCATGTTAAACGTGTACGACGACGGGACTCTGGACGTGGCACTGCCACGGAACCAACTGGACTATCAGCTGGAAATAAAGAACAGCGCGGCGACGATCGCCGAGGCTTTAACTTCGTTGCATTTAGCCTTAGAGATGAAACTGTCGGGGAAGCAAAAGAAAGCGATTAAACTGTTTCAACATGCCGTGGCTCTGGCGCCCAGGCATCCGGATGTTCTGAATCATTACGGGGAGTTCTTGGAACATACGCAGAACGATGTCATCAAAGCGAACGAGTACTACGTGCGAGCTTTGAGCTATCAACCCAATCACGAGGAAGCTTTGATAAATAGTCAGAGGACCGCGCGAGTCGTCGAAGAATTGGACAGGAGGATGCTCCGGCGGATAGACGAAAAACGCAATGCTTTAGCTGCGATACCTGATAACGATGCCGCGTTGATACGCGCGAAAAAAGAGGCTTACTTTCAGCACATTTATCACACGGTCGGAATAGAAGGGAATACGATGAATCTCGCTCAGACCAGGGCGATCGTCGAAACGCGTACCGCCGTCGCTGGTAAAAGCATCGACGAGCACAACGAGATTCTAGGCTTGGACGCTGCGATGAAGTACATAAACGCGACTCTGGTCAACAGGGTGGGCTCGATTTCTATTAAAGACATACTAGAGATTCACAGACGCGTCTTGGGACACGTGGATCCCGTGCAGGGCGGTCAGTTTCGACGTACCCAGGTTTACGTGGGTGGGCACGTACCTCCGGGACCCGGGGACATTCATTATCTAATGGAGGAATTCGCGTTGTGGTTGAACAGTGAGAGAGCCATTCGCATGCACCCGGTCAGGTAAATATTTTCTCGTAGTCCTCGAGCTACCGGGAATGACTGAACGAACTCCACGTCGTATTATTCCAGATACGCTGCTCTGGCGCATTACAAATTGGTGCACATACACCCCTTCTCCGACGGCAACGGCAGGACGTCTCGTCTGCTCATGAACATGATTTTAATGCAAGCAGGTTATCCGCCAGTTATTATTCACAAGCAGCATCGACACACTTATTACGAAAATCTTCAGATAGCTAACACCGGGGACGTGCGGCCGTTCGTCAGATTCATAGCCGAGTGCACGGAACAGACGTTGGATCTGTTCCTCTGGGCGACCAGCGAGTTCTCTAGACAGGTCCCGGCCCTCAGTCAGGACACGTTGTTCACCGAACGGCACAACACGATTGCACTAGAAGATACGAACGACTTCGACGCGGATTAACGTCGGATCCTCCCGAATAGCTACTTCTAGTAGACCAAAGACTTGTACGTTTTCGTTCATTCTATTTACACAGTCACACCGTTTTCATTTTAGAATCTTCCGGCACGCGAGCCTCCAATGTTACTTACTCCCGAACAGTCAGATTTTTTTCTACTGTACGAAATATCAATTGTGCGCGATACAGTAATGCTTCCAATTCTAATTTCCGTCGCGTCTCGTCGTCGTGTGAATGTGAAAAGTAGTCGACGCAGAAAACGGCAAACAGTGTAAAACTCGATTGAAGACTGTGATCTAATATAAGATATATAATGTATATTTAATATTTAATTAGGCGAATTTTAAATGTTCATTCACGGAATCTACCTTGGAAAAAAGTATCATGTATAAATGAGTCTCAGAATGCTCGCAGTGTGCGATCGCAACTTGCTGGTCAAGTTACTTCAAAATATAATGTAAATACGCATGCGGCTTTTAATAAAATTATTATTTTATAAACGGTCGTTAGCTGGTGTCAATTTTCGTTACCAAAAAGCCTCGACGGATCGGCGCTGTGATTAATGACAACAAGGCAAAGAGTATTGAACGCTCCACTTCTACGAAACTTTAATTTGTTTTTTTACGTCTAATGAAACATTATTGACGGTTTGTTGATGGGAAAGGTGGGAAACGATACAGAGATAATTCGCACCGTTCTCCAAGCGCGTTCGATTAAAATACGTATCACCAGTGAACAAAATCCTGTTTGCGTTCATTACGCTAAACGTGCAAATTTCTCCTTTTATATGCAATATAACGATGTAGTTTCTATATAAATACATTTCTATAAAAATCATATTTAGCCAACAACGTAAGTTGACGACCTATCATCTCCCTCGCACGCACACACAAGCATACGGCACACACGCGGCCACTCATTTTCTCTTTTTCTGTTCTGCCTGGCTATCGTTTCGAACTCGGTCCCATAGACTGATCGAATCGTTAAAAATCGGATTGTTCGCAAGACGTACAACATCACCGTTTCGGGTAAGAAAACACACGCGTATCCGTCGACATGTTTGCGAAGCGTACTGCGAAGACCGCCTCTTTCGTAAAATCTGCATACTTGCAAAGTAGAACTCGGTTTTATCCGACGCGAGGTGGTCAGCGAATTTTTCGTCAGATCTGTTCTTCATCGAGATAAGAAGGCGACGCAACGAACTGATATCTACGAATACTCCTCGTTCAGATTTTCTTGAAATTTACTCGAAAACTAGCCGAAGAGAGAAGGCAGCGATCTTCGCGAGTAATACGTATACATTTTCCATAAAATATTCGATCCTTCCTATTAGGCAACTAAAGTTAGGCAATTAAAAGAATTAGACAACGAGAATTCTCGTCTCATAGAACGTCTCGATGATATATTTTAATATAAAAAAAAAAAAGGAAAAATAAAGATGAAAGTTTCTCTCTCCCAGAAACGGATGTACACACACACATACGAGCACGCGCGTGCACAGAGACAGCAGACAGTACGTACACGCACGTGCACTAATTTATTTGGTCGCTACCTATCTATCCGTACGTACATACTTAGAGCAACTTTAGTTTGATGAACGAATCGGTGAGGCGTGGCGCGTCAGATGAAACGCGCTATCGATTATATCGGTTGATACAGGAGGAAAAGCCGGCGGCGACGAGGAATGAGAAGAGAGGCGAAAGAAGATGGACGAAGAGGGTGGGAACAGGAGGAAAGGACATGGACGGACGGTGATCGTGTTTGTCAGCTACCGTTCTCCATTCGTTCATTCCTTTCTCGGACGAGTTTTTGATTACCTTTAGACGCTCGGACGCCCGTTATCCTGTAACAGATAATGCTCGAAAGATCAATGAACGCTTCGGAGCTTTTTTTTTCGTTTCCCATCTTCTTCGGTCTCCTGTCTTCTCGGTAACCGGAACAGCCTCCGTCCGTTGTCGCCACCCTCCTCCCAATCGTGGTCGTCGTGTCTTCGGCTGTTCTTATCCATAACTCGACTCCAATCACTCTTGCTCTCTCACTCTGACGCGCGCGGGTTGAAAAGGATCCGGCTTTAATTGTATCGCGAGTTACGAGTTCGCGTCATCTTCTGACTGATCTGTTCCTCCTGCAACAACTGGCCACGAAATTGACTGACTTGATCGATAGCCGTGTTCAAGGCGTCGCGCTGCTGCACCAGTAGCTGTTCCCACTTTTGGGCGTACTCTGAAACAGAAAACGCGACCTCAGTACTCGACTGCATCGTCTTTTGATCTGTCGATCTGATGAGCTTGAAAATGAACACAAGCGCGACATGAATTCGATCGGCGAGACATGAATCTACCTCGGCTTCGCCGGGTGAAACACCGCGCGACGTAGAAAACTTGGAAGTTAGTTAATGACATTAAAGGCTAAAGTTAGCGCGAAGGAAACAATACCGATGTATTAGGATTTGATACAAGTATCGTTTATTAACAGCTCAATGTCGTACATCGAGTAACATTGATTCAGACAAAAACTGGGATGATCTCCGCGGTGTTTTTGAGAAGAAACAATTGCTTAGCTCTCGATCGTCTAAACAAGCCAACTACTTTATGTGTTTCCTTTCGTTCATCGAAAGTTTCTCAAGCGATTACGTCGTCGATCGCGTCGATCGAGGACCGTGGATTCAAGCTCGGAAACGTATAAGCGTTATACTTTATTCAGAGACAGATGCGTACATTGTTTAAATGCGTTTGATGATGGTCTCGGAAATGGGTACCGTTATTCCTGAACGCGCGATTAGTGTGTATCACTGGCGTGTATTAAGGTAAGCAGCTTTTCGATAGGCGACTTTATATACGTGTGTACAATGATTTGGTAATTCGTATGATTTCGTACCGTCGGAAAACTGTTTTCTCTCTATCAGACGTCTACGCAACAAGAACCTCCTCAGGTTGGACGACTCAAACTTTGCTCTTTTCCGTCTCAAATCTGCAAGGTTTCGTGACCGTTACGTTCCAAACGTGTGTCGTTGGTGTTGGGTGTTGTTGCCGGTGTAGCTGTTCGAGCCTCTGCATCCTTTTACGGATAGCTAGAAAGCAATGATTTTCGCGCGGCACCCGCGCGCACGACGCGACGACAGGCGAACGCGAAACCCTCGTTTCTCGTTCCCACACGTTCCTACAGACTTTCATCTACGTCGAGTCGAATCGCAGTTTGTTTCCGTTACAGTCTCCGAAAACGAGTGTCCTCGCCGGTGATAAGATACACGGGTTACCGGTCTCTCGCTGTTTCGATTTCGTTCGTATAATAACGCGACAATAACGTAAGATTAAAGCTACATAAAAAAAGTATAAAACAAGTAATAAAAAATAAAAAAAGAATGTAAGGCAGTTGAGATGACGTTGATTATCGTTCATAGGGAGCACCGTGTAAATGGAATAAAAATGCGCACTAATAGTTTATCGATCTTGCGTTCCTTTCACGTAAATGAAGAAGGCCACGTATAGGCCGGGCAAGAGGGTGAATATAATAACGTTCTTGAGGAATGACAAAAGAAGACGGCAAAAATTCAACGTGGACTGGTACAGGACGGTGCAAAACGTGGTTCCGTGAGAATCATTGGGCCAAAGTGAAATTTGTGGCTCTTCTTTCTTCCTGTTTCGTTGACGACGATCCTCCTCCTCGTGTTCAGACCGATCCAGACACTGCTGCACGTTCTCATTGTTCTCGCTGCTTTCGTCACCAAAATTCAATGTATCGCATCGGAATACTTTTCTCTCGCTCGCGGTCTTATCGTCGTGAAAAGCGTCGAAGTTGTAATTGTAATGGTTCTCGTGAACATGGTCACCGAAAGCGGAATCTGGCATCGTATCATCGACTTGGTCGCCGACATGCGAGTGTCTTTTGAACCTGCCGGACCAATGGTATCTCTGCACTTTCTTTTTCCCAGTGACCGATCGTTTGGCTCGCTGTCCAAAAGTCCAATTCCCTCTCTGAGGATACTTTTCGCGTTGAACCGCGTTCGCGACGTGTGTCGTTTGCGAAACGGGCAACGATTCGTAGTCGCTGTCGCACGAGTCGTTGTTTACGCATTCCATCTCGTGTTTCCACGGGGATCGTAAAGAAACATTTGTCTTTGTATAAGTTTTATGCGGTTCGAATCTGGCGTCACCGTTTGCAAGCCAGGTTGGAAGCGGCGTCGTCGTAGTCGTCATCGGTGTCGTCCTCTCGTCCTCTAGTTTTAGGTAGCTTGCGTTTGCCTTATCATTACCGTGTGAATCTGTCGCAAAATTCCACATACACACAAATAACGCTTGAGGCCCACACCATTTCCACTTCCCGTTTCACCTATTTTTGTATCTCGGTCCGCCGCGCGGCGCATAAAGAGGCATTTCCGATTTGAAAAGTTGGACGGAGCGCGGACGAGAGACCGAACGATACGCGACGGGGATACATGCGTTCAGAGAGAAAAGAGGTAGGAGTAGCTGGAAACGCGCGGGAATCGAAACGCCGAGCACACGCATGCAAAACAGTCGGAACAAGAGGTGTGAGAAACCATTTACAAGAGAGTCTCGAGATACCGGGGGATAAAAGAAAGTATATGGTTCGTTAACGCAGAAGCGTACGTGCGTGCGCGCTTGCGCGCAATGTATACGCGGATGCAAGGTTCGGAGTCGATTGTAAACAACGGAGGATAAGTGGCAGTCTTACCTTCTTGGTCGTAGTCTACTTCGTGAGTCACGGTAAACACGTTACGCGCGTCATCCAGGAATCTGGTCGTGTCGTTTATGACCACTTTGTGCGTTTCCAAGATCTCCTCCTCGAGCATCTGCAGCGCGGACACCGCCTCGTGGAACGTGTACAGATCCTGGGAGATCTCGCCCTCCTGCCGGAACACGAAATAGTTAAACCTCGCGTGAACGATGAGCTACGAGTTCTGAACTTACGTTTAGCGATCTGAGCTGCGCCAAGTCGCTGTCCGACAGTACGCTGTTGTTCGGTTCCTCTTCGATCGCCAACTCTCGCTCATCGTCGGTCGGCGAAACCTTCGCTTCTGTCGGATCGGTCGCGGCCAACTCCTTCACTCGGTCCGCGTATCTCAAAGTGTTTAACGAATGCTCGCAAGAGCTCATTCCCGGACTGATCATCGCGATCTGCGAACACAGGGCGAACGGGATATTATTATAGCTTGTACACCTTGGCGTCGATTAAAAGATTTTATTACCATGCAAGTTTTTGATTTTTCCCCAATGAAGCTGTCCCTCAACACTTGCGTCAGCTTGCTAGCTCTGAAGGGCAGATGCGTGCCTTTGCGGCTCAAAGCTCGGATACACTCTTTCAACGCTAACAACGATTTGTTGATCTCGGCTCCTTCCATTCCTGTGAAAACGACCGAGTGACCGGACTGACAGAAGTCCCCGAGGTTCGACATACTTACGAGTTTGCCTGTTGGCGGACGACGTGTCGGCACCCCTCTCGTTACCCGCGAGGTCGATCAGGGAGAACTTGCCGTGTATCTTATGCGTGCCCGGCGATCGCGCTATGATTTGAAATACCGCGTGCGATCGCGACGAGTTCGAGTTCGCGCTCGTCTGTCCGCTGGTCCTGGCACTGTTCCCGTGCTGTATGAGCTTCAGGACTTCGTCGCAAGTCTCCACGACCTTCTCCGTCAGTCCCACTATTTGTACCTACGCACATCATCGAGAATAAAGACATCCAAGAAGAAGAATAGTTCCTCTGTCGCGTCTACGAATAACTGGAAATACCTGTTGCTTGCCATCCTCCAAGACTCGAAGCTTCTCCTTGTCCGCCAACAGATCGAACACCTTGCCGGAATAGATCTCGAAGAAGCTCGCGCAGATCACTAGATTCAACGGGCGGTACTTCGCCAACTTGAGGTATTTGAACACGTCTTTAGCTACCATCGCGTATATCCCCTTCTTGCAGTCCTGCGTCTTTCCGTTAAAGTCGCCGCCCATCGTGTGCGTTTTCCCGCTCCCGGTCTGGCCGTAAGCGAAACACGTGGCCATCCCGCCGTCGAATATCGTTTGCACCAGAGGCTTCGCGGTGTACTTGTAGACAATCTCGTTCGTGCAGGTCTCGTCGAACGCGTAATCGAACCGAAAGATTTGGTTCTCCAAGTATTTGGTCAGATCTACTTTGGCCTTTGGCTCGTGAACCACCATCTGATCCTTGCTGGGCACACTGATCACGTCCACTTCCTTGCGCGCGACTTCCTTCTTGTTCAGTGGACGTTTCCTGACGCACACTGTGATCTGATGATCCTCTACGGTATCCGTCTCTCGTAGGGGCCTGAAGTCGATGTTGCTCTGATACTCCCTGCGAACAAAACGATCGTTTCGGTAAAAACCGCGATTCCCTTGTCTACGATCAGAAACTCACCTTATCATAGCGAGAAACTCCCAGTTGGGGTTCCCAGGATCTAGATTCATCATGGCTTCTTTTTCCTCTTTCAGCTCCGCCTGCCTCTGTCTCCTCTCCTCTCGATTTTTCTTCAGCCTCTCGACTTCCTTCACCACGTTCGACCGTCTACCCCTGCCGTTCTCTTGTGCTTGATGTTGCGGCGGCTGCACCTGCTGCTGCTGCTGCTGTTGCTGTTGCTTCTGCTTCGCCTGAACGGTTGAATTAAAGGTGGCCAAGGTCGCGGTCGGCGTCGGAGGTATGTTCTCTAACTCCCGCCGGCCGGTCAACGCGGCCACGGATTCACCGTTCACGGCGGTTCCCGGTGTCATTATGTTAGTGGGCCGACCAGATTGTCGTGGCCTGTTGATAGCAGCTGAAAAAGAATACGTCATTCGTTCGAGCAGAAATGATCCGACCGAATTTGAAAGCAAGAGCGTATCGGTCGAATCACGTGGTTACAGTGCAGGACAAGAGGTGTAAGATTCGGCAGACAGTGAAGAGAACATTAACAGCTACAATTCTCTCTCGGCAGTAGATAAAGAATTGTAATAATCGTTGCCCCTGCTGACTGCCGAAATTTACAAGTTTCCCGACTCGCACGATACCATGTTCAGAAATCAGCTCCGAGGAAGTTCGAAACCCTTCCTCGATCTTCCCGTCCTCGGCGCTCTTAATCTTATTTTTCCTCCCGAAACAGTAACCCAACGGATCGAATCTCATCGCGAAAATCGTTCGAACGGAGCAGAAGCAGGCACGAGAAGCAGCTTTGGTTTACTACGTCGCGCTCCGACGTCCGAGGTCTTTGCCCTTGTCTACATATGTTTTGCGTACGGCGCAGGAGCGTCGATACTCCGGAGCAGCGAAATTCGCACCGCGGCGCCTGCTGCCGCTTCTACGGCAGCGCGCGAAATCGATTCGTAGATAGCCCAGGTGGACGTCGAGTTTCGAATACGTAAAGCTAATTCCGAGTGGTATAAACACGTACCTTTTACAGGAATCGATGGCTTCGCCGAATGCTGTAAAAGAAAAGACAGAGAATTTATCGCAGCACCGTCACGAGTAATCGTGCGAGGCAAAACATTCTACGAAACGAAAATAAATGGGTAAAAAAAAGGCATTGCTCGGAGCGTGCCTACGCCGGAGGATGAAAATACAAAAGGAACGTAAAACGGGTGTTATCTATCGAGTGGCGATCGATCCGCGAGAGCGACAAACTGACACACAGTGGGGAACAAAAAAGAAGAATGATGCGCGACGGAGAAGGGGAGAGAGAGAGAGGGAGAGCGTGGGCACCGCGCGGTTTACCGGGAAGACAGATACAGTGACTCGTACAGGAAGCGTTGCGGATGCAAGGCCGTTTCTTGCGACGTGGACGCCGTGTCGTCCGAGGGAGCCCTCCTCTTGGTTCTCCGACTCGTCCACCCCCTCGTCCTCTTCGCCCGAGGAATCCTGCGCTTCGTTCGGGTTTACGTCGCGACGCGAACGCGCGAGCCGAGAATTCGGCGGACGATTCGGGTTAGAAAGGGAAAGCATTTTACGGGAAGTGGGATAGACGAGCGTCGTTGCGAAAAGCCGCGGGACGATGAGACGACGGTTGGGATTCAATCGGACAGAGATGATCCATCACAGGCCCAAATCCGTGATAACGAGCAGCGTCCATAGGGGGGAAAAAATATGTTAGAGCGTTAATAGCGGGAACGAAAAGCGATTCGATCGTGGTCACCCGGTCGGTGCAGACTGTCGGGGGACTCCGTTGCACCGAAAGGGCGAGGAACGCGGCTGACGGGTTCGCGTGAAAATTGATCGTGTATCATCAAATTTCGCCGATCGCGTGTAAACACGGTGGCACGCGATAAGAACGCAGCTCGCGGAGGAACTGGGTCAAGTACCCCATTTTACCCATTTACTCGGCTAACGTTTTATCGCCGTGAAAGCGGGTACTGCCTACGTTCGGCGGATCGTCAGCCGCGACAGGCTGATGAGTCTAACGATTTGGGGAAGGGGACCGATGCGAAGCGATACGTACCCTTGCCCTGGAGGACAGCACGTGGTTGTTCCCAGGTATGACGTGAGGTGGTCCCATGGTTTTTTGACTCAGATCGGGATTCAAGGCGAGGATCGCGTCGATCTCGACCTGCAACCAAAACGAGCAACGTCAAAGGTCTTCCGGGTCGGGAAATGTCTTCTTCCGCGATATCTACCTCTTTCCCCTTGGTCTCTCCTCTCTCGAACCATTCTACGGTGACCGTGCGCTGCGTCCAATTAACGCCGGAAACAACTGCCGAATGGATGCGACCTGGAACGGACGGATTGATTTCAAGGCCGCAGGTACGCGCCGATACCTTTACGACGGTTCGAACGCGCGGAATCGGTGAAACTCGGCGGGAAACACGATCGCCGGTGACGTAAGAGAGCAGATAAAAGGCAAGGTAAGGTTCGCCGAGGTAAGAATCTCGCGACGGCCGTCCTTATAAGGATGCATCGCCCACGTGCACGCGACTCGGTAAAGCCTCGTCGCGACCACGCGTTCCCCTGCTGCTCGCTCGCTTTCGATTTCGAGCGAGTCGCACACGAGAACGCATAACGGGGCGCGGATTCCGTCGACGGTTTCGTGGGACCCAGCCACTTGTTGCGTCGCCACGCAAGCCGCCGCGACGCGCCGTTTCAACGCACCTACCTCCTCGCCGGTCGCTCCCGGACCGAGCAGCTGACTCCAACTAACCGTGAAACGTTTCTAACGACCGATCGGTTATGCAACTCGTTACCGGATTCTTTTCGGTAATTCACCGAATCGGACGAGAGCCCGAGAACAGAGTTCCTCGTCGCTATACTATTTATATTGTACACGTGCGAACTATAAATATTATCACCGCGACTGGTTCACCGGTCCGAGATTTTGGCTCCCGGCAGTTTTCCGAAATCCTCGAGGACGTCTTCGGTCGGCCTTGCGGGATTGAATCGCATCGCGCGAATCGAAGATCACCTCAGAGTGAAGTCAGCCTCACCTTTCTTGGCGAACGCTCTGACTCATTCACCAAGAGATCAGCGAGTAAATAAAATCATGGCTCGTCTCGACGAGATTTCGGACAGGTGCCAAGGAAATAATGCGCGAAGCCGGGCTGCGTGCAAATAATTATCAATTAAAGGTAATTGAGATTTACAATTGGTCTCGGCGGCAATGTCGAGATACTAGTCTCCGTGTCGAACGGTAGTTTTACTTCGTAAAAGAATGACGCGTTGTCTTCGGGGAACAGAGGCATTTTCCAACGAGAGGGATCGAATCCGATCAATGCCTCCGTCAAATGTTGTAAAATCTGCAGGATTTGGAGCGCGTAAGAGGCTCTCTGGTTCTGGTCTCGTTGCAGGAACGAACGCGAACGAACGTGAATGAGCCTGCACACGCGGTGAAAGGATGGCTCCGTTCGTGTTCCAGCGAGCTAGGTGGTATCGGGCTGCGTCCGTTACGTTATTGCAAATTGATACTGGATATCGTCGCGTACCCTGCCGGCATTCGCCTAACCCTATCCCGGGCTCGTGCAGACACACCGTTTGAAAACGGCGAAAACAGAAACAAATATGGCGTGAAAAGAAGAACAGAGTGCGAAGGGCAAGTGCTCGCGATCGTACACAGCAGGTCGTGACGACGTTCCTACCAGTCGGGGAACGTAGGATGCGACGGAATAATAGGCGCCGAGGCGCGCGCCATTGACGGCGCTGGGTCGATCTGAATCGCAAAAGGTTGACCGCGTCGACGACGTTCTTTGGCGCGAATCAGGGCTGAGAATTGTTAACGTATGTTTTTAAGGGCTGGAATCGGCGCGTGTCATCGAACCGGTCGACGGGGCGAACGGTTCTCGCGGTACGGAAAAATTAGGCCGATCGCCGTTGCACCGGTGAAAAGGTCTAAAAATACATGCCGGGGATGCGTTTTGCTCACCGTCCGTCCTTTGGATATTTATGCTGTCCCCAGTGTCGATGTTACACATGCCGTGGTCCATGGTCATTTAGTCGTGTTCTCACGCCGTAGCTATCCACCGTAAAACGACCGGTTCCTCACCGGATCGAGTCGAACACGATAACTCAGCGTTGCTCGTTTGTCGCGATGGAAAACGGTGGCAGCGATCCTTGCCCGAGAAGCCCTACGAGGGGAGCGCGTTCGCTCGCCGATCGGTAGACACCTCCGAATCCGACCGTTGACAGTTACGACTGCGTTCGCGTTCAAAATCACGCGGCGGTGCTGCGGGCTCCTGTCGTCCACCGCCGTGGTTCCTACGCTCCTCGTCCCTCCTGTTCTGCTCTATTTTGCTCTGTACGCGCCGTCCTCGCTCCTCCGCCGCTGTTGTTAACGCTATTGTTCACCGTTCTCGTTGTCGCAGTCACAGTCGCAGTCTCTGGCTGTCGTTGTTCGCCGCCTCTCGCGGCCGTTGTATATTTTCACGTCAGGGACGTCTCGCCGATCCTCGCAGGCACGCCCGTTTCGCAAAACGCCAGTTAAACGTTACGTCGCGTGTCCCGCGCGACGGCAACGGCCACCCGGTCCGCGAATTTCAACCAAACCCAAAACGAATGCGCGATCACGCGAAATTACATCCGGAGATTCGTCGAATTTTACACAACGAAATGTTTCCGGGATTTTGTGCCGGGATACTGCCACTGTCCGTTATTGACAACGGAAAGACAGCGAGCGCCAACTTTCGGTCCCCAACCGGCGCAACGACATCTAACAACGCCTCTCCGACGCGAATTTGAATTTCCTCCCCGGTGACATCACGATGCGGACATCTGTGGTGTTCGATCTACAATCGTTCAACGGAGTACATAAGCGTAATACCGACGACGGCATAGAAGTTTGCTCGGTACTATTTGATTTTAGAATATTCATGTATGAAACAGCACCTTTTTTTGATGTCTATACGCATTACCTTCTCGATTAGCATAATTACACTCGTGTTAAAGCGAGCGCGAGAATGCGCGCGAATCCTTGTGATTATTATTCCTCTGCAAATGTTCAAGTTAATATTTATTCTTTATGTAATCACACTAATGTGTACAGAGAATTGTACGTATCGTAGAAAGTACGTTTCAAGCGATAGTATATGTACATACTGGTGCGTACGATTTTAAAAAGTCTAACGAGGTTCAAAGTTCGATTGCATAATTTCCTCATTATAGCCGGAGGTGATCTTCATTCGGCATTTAAAAGAGTTCACGAGCAGAATGTAACTGGTCATGGAAAAAAAATTGAACTTTGTGCGATTCATGGACCCAGTGCGATTATACGACCACAGCGCCTCGAATCATACGATCCATACGCGTTCGCAGGTTCACTCAGGTCGTCCGCGCAGTGGTTGTGTGGCAAGGTCTCGCAGAACAATCGCTTCGTTTTTCAAGTTTTAAAGTTACTGTGCGTCGGATCATCCAATCATGGAGGTATTAATTCAAATAAATCAATAATAAACAATTCCTAATCCAGCATTGGTCTCGATTTAATGTACTTTTCCTTTTATTTAGATTCAAATCCTGACCGCAAAGTCATCGAAATTCCTAGCAAACGTGACCGTAAGTAATGATGAATGATTATATTTAATATCGGAATTTTTTCATGATTTTTTCATATTCAATAACGAATATCAATCGTTATTCGAGTTCCTGTTACGTTTGTTTGCTCGCGTAATACACGACACAATTTACGTATTCGCCGATATGTATACGAGAACACGCACGATGTTGTTCTTATCTGAATTGCCGATTAGCACTTTTTGCTATGACGATACACATTTTACTTATTGCTATTCATAGGTAAAACCTAATGCAACTATACGTGATGTTAAAGAGGAATTGGTTAAATCAAAAAAGGGACCCAGTGTTCACAGACAAAGTTTGAGATTAGAACTCAAAGGGAAACCTTTGTCTGATTCAGATAGTTTAAAGAGTTTGTCCATTTCCGATGGTGGAACATTATATTTGAAAGATCTTGGACCTCAGATCAGTTGGAAAACGGTCTTCTTGGTAGAATATGCTGGTCCACTGGTTTTATATCTATGGATATACCAACGTCCATGGATATTTTACGATAATGTTGCCACATCCAAAATTGACAATGTAGTCCAGTAAGTCGCAATTTTCCCCTATCTTTTATTCGATTTTTTAAAAATAAGATTGTATATTTAATTCAATATTTCAGCGTGGCGGCTGGTTGTTGGGCTGTTCATTATGCAAAAAGGCTACTAGAAACACTGTTCGTGCATAGATTTAGTCATGCAACAATGCCC
>SMSR01015646.1:12948-56129 GCA_019453355.1 Ceratina japonica | reverse complement strand
TGAATTGCCGATTAGCACTTTTTGCTATGACGATACACATTTTACTTATTGCTATTCATAGGTAAAACCTAATGCAACTATACGTGATGTTAAAGAGGAATTGGTTAAATCAAAAAAGGGACCCAGTGTTCACAGACAAAGTTTGAGATTAGAACTCAAAGGGAAACCTTTGTCTGATTCAGATAGTTTAAAGAGTTTGTCCATTTCCGATGGTGGAACATTATATTTGAAAGATCTTGGACCTCAGATCAGTTGGAAAACGGTCTTCTTGGTAGAATATGCTGGTCCACTGGTTTTATATCTATGGATATACCAACGTCCATGGATATTTTACGATAATGTTGCCACATCCAAAATTGACAATGTAGTCCAGTAAGTCGCAATTTTCCCCTATCTTTTATTCGATTTTTTAAAAATAAGATTGTATATTTAATTCAATATTTCAGCGTGGCGGCTGGTTGTTGGGCTGTTCATTATGCAAAAAGGCTACTAGAAACACTATTCGTGCATAGATTTAGTCACGCAACAATGCCCCTCCAAAATCTATTTAAAAATTGTTCGTACTATTGGCTGTTTGCTATGTACATAGCGTACCATGTAAATCATCCGTTGTATACGGCGCCGGGTCATACTCAGTTCCTCGTCGGACTGGGAATATTCTCTGTTTGTGAATTGGGCAACTTGAGCATTCACATAGCTCTGAGGAACTTGAGACCACCGGGATCTACAGTCAGGAAAATACCAGTACCCACTAGCAATCCTTTAACAATCTTATTTAATCTCGTTTCTTGCCCAAACTATACCTACGAAGTCGGTAGCTGGATTGGTTTCACCATCATGACTTCCTGTTTGCCAGGTATGAATATAAATTACGTAATAAATACGTGTACAAACAATGAAATGAAACATTATACTTGATAATCGTGCATCTTTCAGCTGGACTTTTCACTTTAGCCGGTGCTTATCAAATGAGCATTTGGGCATTAGGAAAACACAGAGCGTACAAGAAAGAGTTTCCTCAATACCCGAAGTGTAGGAAAGCCATCATTCCATTTGTCCTTTAAATGTTACGTTAATTTTAAGTACCTTATAAATATGCTGGCAATTACTATTTTGTTATCGATATTTTTTAAGGAGTAAATGACTTTACTATCGAATTTCTTACTGTTATATTATGTACAAGATTTATGAAAAAATTCCTTTAAAACAGTCTTCTGTACATCTTATTTAAAAGAAATAAAAATGTACCTAAAATGTTATTTTAGTTTCCGGCTCTTCGCAGGGTATTTTGCTGATCAATTTGTACATGTCGTCTTTCAACGCGATTATTATATTCTGGCACTCCTGCATTTGAGACCTGTACTCGGTTCTCAGCTGCTCGTGGCCGTAACACGCCTGCTCCAGTTTCTTCCTCGCTTCGGACGGTTTCACTTCTTTCTTTGTAAATCCCAACAAACCGTCCATGTGCTGAATGTGTCTCCTCGCTTCTTTCAACTCCTCCCTCAAAGCGTTCAACTCCGTGATCAACATAATGTTCTCTTCCACCGTCTTGTCTATGTCTTTACCGCCTGTCTCTTTGTCCTGGAAGACCTGCTTCCTCAGAGACGCGATAGTTCGTTCCAGGTGATCCCTCTGCTTTATGAACTCGCATTGCGCGTCCAAGTCCGCTTTGCGCGTACGCAAAAATTCGTCGCTCGAACTGTACTTATGGTACAACTTCATTATGGCAGTCTTTAAAGCACCCGGTTCTTGTACCACCCCGGAGGCGTCCAACAAGTCGACGCGTATCTTCTTCATGAGTTGTTGGCACCGTTTGTTCCGATGCACCTCGTATTGCAGCTCTCGTCTCGCGGCTCCCAACTTTTCCCTCAATTCGTACAACTGCAACTCCAAGCTGACCGTGGTCTTGTGAAGGTTCACGAGTTCCGTTTCCATGTCTCGGATCTTCTCCTTGAGCTCTTTGATCTCCTGGTCCCGAGGCTCTATTTGATTTTTCAGCTCCGTGATCTTGTAGTTCAAAACGAACTTGAACTTCTCCAGTTCCTGATTCGTACGCTTCAGCTCGTATATCTGCCGTTCCCTATCGTGGATCGTTAAGTCCCTCTCGTCTATCTCCTTCTTCAGATCCTCCTTGTCCTTCTCCAACTCTTGAACAGTCTTCTGGAAGTAACTGTACTCGCTCTGAACACGTTCCACTTGCCTCTTCAGTTCCTCGACGTCCTTCAAACTGGCCAGGTACCTGTTCCGCATCATTCCGGCCTCGCCCTTCAGCCGTATATTCAATTCTTTCTCCTCGTGCAACTGCGCCTCGTAATTCGTTCTCAGTTCCAGTATCTCCTTGTCGGCGTCGTCTTCCACCTCCGTCATCATCTGTTCGTGCACTCGCGCTTGCTGGGTCATCTCGTCCTGGCTCTCTTCCAACTGCAGCTTCTTCTCGTGCAGCAGAGCCTCGTACTTGTTCGTCGCTTTCTCCAACTCCTGAATCCCGTGGCTCTCCAGCTGCTCCAGACGCTTCTCGTAATCCTGCCGCATCGCGTTCATCGAATTCTCGAGCGCCAAGTATCGGTCGTACTCCATAATCAGTTTGGCATCGTAATTCGCTTCGACCTGCTTCATCGTGTCCTCGTGCTGCTCCTTCATCTTCACTATCTCCACGTTTATCGCGTTCAGCTCGTTCTTGTGATCCTCCTGCTGCCTGCTTATCTTCTCCCGCAGCTCCTTGATAGCCTCGCAGTATCCCTGATGTATGTCCCGGATCTTGTCGTTGTGCACCACCTCGATTTGACGCATTTTGTACGCGTGCTCGGTTTCCAGTTCCCTCATCCTAACGTTCAGCCCGATAATCGTGTTTATCTTTTCTTCCAAGTCCCCTTTACTGATCAGCACTTCGTTCGTGTACTTCAGCTCCTTCCCGATCTTTCCTTTTCCTTCCGGATAATTCACTTTCCAAATACATAGGCCTCCGTCAACCGCGGTCGACACCAAGTATTGTTCATTGTAAGAGAGACCGATCTACAAGAAATAAGATATGTAAGATATATTTCAATCGTTCGATCTATTGTCTGTCTCCTTACCTTTGTAATGTCAACGGAATGCATGTGGAAGGTCGAATATTGCACCGGCTCTTGGACCGGAGTTTTCACTGACAAAATTATTCCACCGGGACAAACGAGAAACAGAGATTGATCGTCTCTTCCCAATACCATACAATACATATTTGCGTCCGGTACATTGTGTTGTCGAACCTAATGCAAACGATATACGGTCTACGGTTTTCTGTTCTCTCCTGATGCGACATACAGTTAAACAATCGATGTTACCGAGTTTTCTTTCATCTCGTGTACGGCACTGTCGTCAGCGATGCAATACGAGGTCTGTTCGTCGGTGGAAAGTGCGATGTCGAGCAAGACGATGCCTTTTAAAATAACTTCGGAAGTACGTTTACCGGTGCCGATGTCCCATTGATAAACGGCACCTTCCGCGCCCATCGTCAACAGCTTCGTGTCCGTCCGCGACCACAACAGGGCTTTCACCCTGTTCGTGTGCCCCTTCAGGATAAAGCAGGTCGTGAAACCGATGGTAGAATAAATTTGTACAATGTTCCCGTTAACGGCAGCGAACATGTGGCCGCCGTAACTGAACTCCATCGTCTTGCAACATCTTATTGAGAATTCCTCCATGGGCAACAGATCGTCTATCAGTATGCTCATGAATCGTAATTTGTCGTTGAAACCGATCAAGCAAAATAGACCTGTGGGATGCAAAGCGATGCCGCAAATGTCCTCCGCGTATTGCTTGTGTAAAATCATAGTCTCCGATTCAAAGTCCCATAATCTTACGCTGTGATCGACGTCGCCGCAAGTCATGAAGATCGACTTCCAAGCGCACATCGAGAGACCGCTTATGGGGCCGAAATGTAACGCTTGGCCCATGATCTGTAACGGTTGTGGCTCTGGGTCCACGTTCAAGTCCGGTCCCCATAGTTTCGCGTAAAATAACTGAGGCCACCCAGTGGTGATTAACAAGCGATCGTAGCTCAAGTTAACTTGTATGCTATTAACTATGTACAGCTCTTCGTTGTCTTGTTTTGAGACTTGCGTCGGAATTATATAAATATTTCTCTTCACGTACTTATGCAGACCTTCTTTCTCGAATACCACGATCGTTCTCGGACCGAACGCATACGCGAAACCTCTTTGAAATGCGATTAAACAGCGAACGTAGTTTTCTTGTGGTATATCTAGCTTCGAATCTACAGCTGTTAACGAGCTACTGGCTTGTATGACGTATTCCTCGCGAATTTTGAGATTCATGTGCAAAGTGTCAGTCATTTTGTAAATGTTCTTCAAGTCTCCGTTCTCCAAATAAAGTATTTTGCCGTCCTTAGTTCCGAGCAGCAGTCTATCCGAATTCAGCCAAGCCATCGAACACGAGAGTATGTTGTCTGCTTTAGAGAATCCATAGGGTCGCCATATCGTGTCGGAAAGTGTTAGAAACTTGAAAGTGCATGGACCTCCGAGCGCGATCACCCCTACGTCCGACGGATTACAAGCTATCAGTTCTACGACGGCCATCGGATTCTGTGGAGTGCCCACTTTCAAGCTAGACTCCACTTTTCCCTTTTCCCAATTGTAAAAGAGCATCGTTTGATCCGGCTCCCCCGTGACCGCCGCTATGTACTTATTGTCAAACGTGAATCCTATGCAAGTAAACTTTGTCACAAGAGGAGCATCATACGGTATCCCGAGAACTTTCCTCTTCTTAAGCGTTTGGAGGTCATAAATGGATATCGTAGGCTTCTCCCCGACTTCGCAAGTCGCGACGTATTTCCTTCATGAAACGAAAGACAGATTTTTAGAAGTGGAAGTCCAAACGATGGAGCTCGTTCAAACTCACTTGCTATGCGAGACCTGGATTATATTTATCTGTTGTTTCTCTGGTAAACGTATCAGTCTTTGTCGAAACTGAGGAATGTTATGAACAGCTATTACATTTCCAACTGGGTACAAAATTTCCACATCCGAAATGTAATGAGCATTTGAGTTTATGTCGGTTTTCAAACCGTAAAATACTCTGGTCTGCAAAGCAGGGATCATCCTGAGTATCCTCTATTTCTTTAGTCAAACAATTACTTCGTTTATCTCCGGGTTAAACGGATAAAATGCTTCAACATCTATTCTTCACTTCGCTGTTTACATTTCCGTGGCAACCAGCTTGGAACGGTATTATACATAGCATGTTCGATAAGAATTTTACCTCCACTTTTCTTTATGCCTCGTTTTAGGATACGACAAGCAACAGAACAAGCTCATCTTCATTTTTTGTTTTATCACAAAATCTGACAATGTACTCATCACTGATTCCCGCGTGTTTGTGAGCTCGGAGCTTCTGAGCACTTCTGAGCTTCGTCGATCTTTCTCCGAGTCTATCTATACAATAAAAATCTTTCATAGTCTGAAAAAAAACATGCATGATTGTGAGCGGGAAATGAATTCGCGTTATTATTACAATTTACAAATAAACACTCTTGGTCGAGTTCATTTTTGACCATGTTTTGACAATATCATTTTATGACAGAAGACAGCTGATGCCCGCCATATTTTAGTAAAACAACATAATTGAACATAATGTAAAACATTTAAAGCCTTCGATAATTCTGCAATACAATAATGAAAAAACTATTCGAAATATACGACAACTATATTATTATCACTCACTTTTTATAAAGCAAATATATCGTGTTTATTGTTTTTCATATTTTAATTTTTCATCGACTCCTGTAATTATACGAATAATAAATAAGTACACAAAGTTTCTGTAACTTTAATTAACCGAGAACGTGTTCGATTTATCCCAGATTTAATTAATAATTAAATCATTTTCTGCCCGATTACGGACGGTCCTGAAAGCAGCAGACAATAATGTTGGTAGCGCTAGCTATGCTCAGAGCCATGATAAACAAACTTAATCTTGAACGAAGCACAACATCTTGTGCGATTTTATAGAGGAATCATTTTTGTGTCAAGTAATTGACGTGTGTGTCAAGACATACGGTGTCGACAAGTGCCATATACGAGGAGAAGAAGTTCTGATAAAGTAGCCGAGATGGGTAGTACGGACAAAGCTGTGATCACGGGATTTATATGCAGACTTTGCAGTAAGATGAATCGTTTTGTGATCCACATATACGGCGAAGAGGGTGAAAGAATGAAGCTCGCTGAAAAAATAAATGCTTATCTGCCTATCACGGTAAATATATCATCTTAACTCCCTCTGAGATTCTATCGACGATACGCGTCAATTAAAGTTTTCATTCCGCGTTACGCTTTATTCGATTCATTAAGGTTTCATCCTACTCGTGTTAAGTAATCTCATTTTCTTCTCATATATATACATACGTACACTCGATAGTCGTTGTACTTCAATATCAATATTTTGCTTTCACGATTACATCAATCGTAGTTGAATTGAAATTTATTCGACGTAGGTATTGTTACATTAATTCGACGATCGTCGATGGTAGAAATTTCTGATGTTCGTCCGAAACGTATTTTGCTCAGTGATGATCACACACTGAAATAAGTATCTATTGAAAGTTTTGGTGAAGGAACATAAAATTGTACTCTTTTGTCATGCAGGTAAACATGAACGATCCATTACCTAAAACGGCATGTCTACATTGTATCGAACGGCTAGAAGCTCATCACGAATTAATGGAACAATTTTTGGTAGCTAAGCGAAGATTAACGACTCAGAATAAGTCGTCAACAGTTGCATCAACATCAACGCAGACCGTTGATACAGCACCTGCATCTAGCCCACCTCCATGTTGACACATAGAATTAAAAGCAGATTATCTTGCTCAATATTGCTAAACAACTTTATCTCTCTTTCTCTCTATCTCATTTGTATTGTTACTTTAGTAATTTATTAGTAGCAGACAAAAAGATATATATATATATATACACACACAATGATCTGGCAAGCTGTAGAGTTATTCGGCCGAAACTTGTCTCTGAAAATTTGATAGAAACAGNTATATATATATATATATATATACACAATGATCTGGCAAGCTGTAGAGTTATTCGGCCGAAACTTGTCTCTGAAAATTTGATAGAAACAATTTTCTCTAAACGAGTCTTAGTAAATATTTTATAATGTACAAATTGATTTATTGTATAAACTTTTTTACTTTTTATGCCTACTGTTACAGCCACTTTTATTAATTGGTAACGTAACTTAAACTATATCAATGATTATTATTAGTTTATTACACATCCATTTTTTTTCTATCAACAAGAGCAATAATAGAAAAGTTAGATACGTATTTATATATAAAGGTATCGGAGATTGAGTTATGTTAGGATCACAGAATTTATATTTTATTTTACGCGACCAGCATTACGGTTTCATTACGAATTATTTTAATCATCTTTTTAATTATAGTATTTTGTTTCTCTAAGCTATACTGCTGGTGTACAAAGATAAATAGATAGGTACGTCGAGGCGAGTTATCGCCTCGTTAAAATGTAACATCACACGAAACGATTGAATATAGGGATAGTGTAACAAATTTTCGTTAAAGTTTCTACTTTAAACTAGCACTATGTATTAGGTATACAATGCCATCGACACTATTGTACATTAAACCAATGTTTCTGTTACTAAATATAACTACGATAAAACATGTATATGATAAATTATAATAATGACAAGAATCGTATAATTATAATATATTGTATGAACGTATGTTTATCATACAGAGTTTAATAGAATTTGAATGTTCACTTTTAAGTTGCAATATAATAAATAATTTATACAAAAATTCTAATTGCATCGTTTTACGTTCTCCGTTTCTAAAAATTCGCGCGAAGGGTAAATGACACCGCTAGAATTCGATAAGATGAGATTTATTTCTTAACAATATCCGCTAACACAATTAAATGTTACGTGGAACAATAGTACTGGTTGGCGACACAATCCACATTGTGCTCACTATACGTGTTATCTCACATGTAATCGATGATTTACAGGGAGAAATTTTGTGTTTAGAAGACAAGGATGCGTTCTTCACTCGGCATTCGCATTATACAATCTTGACAAAAGGATTTCCTTACTTTTGTTTCGTTTATTTTAATAAATATGTGATCCTTATCACAGAAGAATACACAGTACATATTTTTCATTCTGTTTTGCCGAAGGTCGAAACATTTATATCATAATCTGTTTTCACGTATCTTGCCAATTGTGTTTCCAGTTAACAACTAATATCAGTATTTTTTTTCTTACATATTAGAGATATAGTACGAACATTTCAGATAAATCAGGGTAGAATAATGTTTGAAGGAGGAGCGGTGTCCGTGCGTGTGCGGGGAAATTGTTTACAACAAAAGAGCGATGATACACGTAATAACATAATTAAATACCTTTAATCATCTTCATTATTAAATAATGATCACCCAACCCAAGAACAAAATAATTTCTATATCACTGGTATCCTTGGTTTAAAATAAATAAAATAGCGATTCGATTGTCTTGACTTCACTCAAGCTTAAGTAATCTTCTTGTGCGCTCCTTAATCGAGCGTCGACGCACATCCTCGTGACTTCTTAAGACAAATATACAGCGTGTGCTACTGCAAGATTTGTGAAATCATTATACAATAATATGCGCAGCTATATCTGTGTGCGATAAACAACTACTAAAATCTGACTTACGTGTGTCTCGTTCAATACGCACGATGTAAAATATTTACAAAGATTTTACGGAGCCCGACTCCTAATTTGCTTGCGCCTTTCCCCCCAATCAGTGTATGACCGCGTTGTCTGATATCATGAAACACGTTCACAACTGATACTTTTTTTTTTTATATAAAAAATATAATATATATATATTTATATATATATCTATATAAAATTTGCATTCCCTTCTCAGCCAACACGTTCTTCATACAAATTTAATTCCATTCAGGGTCGTTTGATTTCATTTTCGAAAAACTTGTTGCTTCAAGTTTTCTGCTTTTTTTGGTTTTCTGTTTACTTAGTGCCGGGGTGCATCGCACGCCCAAATAGAAATATAAATGCATCTTTGACCAATTACGATATACGACAATGAGAAACTTCTAATACCTAATTTGATGATTAAAGCACAATGGCAGCAATTCTTCAGATATAATGCAAAAGGCTGTAAATTGATGAATCCCGTTGAGCTGCGTTCATGACAATTGCATAGCTTGAAGGCTCCAACCCTATGCAGTTTGCCAAGAAATTTTATGGATATACCAGAGTACGAATACGACAGTTAATTGCAATAATTGTTATTTCCGAACAACTACGATACCACATCTTAGTCACGTGAATTATTTACACAGTTAATCTTCCTTTATTAGCAAATAAAAGACCGCTATACGTACATTAAACACGACCGATGTACAATACAATCGTTCGTTCGCTTCGAGAATGAAACGAACGAACATTGCTTTATTTAAATATCACCCACTCTACTTTAAAATCACGTTTTATTGCAACGTCGCCTTTTGGTTTTTAAATAAAACAAATTTCGAGAATTCTAAAATCTCCTATCTTTTTCATACATATTTATATTGCAAACCATTCTAACGTCACTACTACTCTAATATATACAGAATTTTCTATGCTATGAAATATGTATTCTACAATGGTCGTTGCACTTGACTCATCCTCGTCTCATTGTTTCGTCTTGAAAACAGCTCAACCGCCAATGATACTATAAAGTTATGCTCGAAACGGAAATGACAGACGGCTTAGACAATTATTTGTTCCCAAGATGTCTTTACAATAACACGCTATTCGGTAACATTTTTTCCTCAGCCTTTTTTTAAAAAAGAAGAATGTCGATGAAAATGATCATCAAGTTCGATAATTTGTACTTTGCATCTGAGCAGATGAATGACGAATTGAACATAGAAATTTGTCAACTGTCACGAATTTACGTTATTTGACAAAACAATTTTATAACACAAAAGCATATATGAATATATTTTTCTCGTTCACGGTAAGTGTGTTCCTCCTTTATGTGCTAAACTCTTATGTCTAATATCTACAATTTATATTATTATTATTATTGGGGGAAAAGTTTACCTAATCGGCGTTAGGATAAAAATGTCATGAAATTTGCTGCGACGCGCAGGATGTCCTATGCTTTTCTTCCCAATCGTACAAAAGTATTTTCAACGCGGATCAAGTGAGCTCAGGCAGCTCATCACGAACAGGCCTGTTGCATTTCCGCTTTGGCTGCCTTTATAGCTGGAATCAAATAAGATCAGTTTGTCTACGCGCGGAACGAGACTCGACACAAGATTTATAGAATTGAAGAAGGTATTAACCGATCAAATAATTGAACGAATTAAGTATTTACCCTCCCGTTCTCTCCTCCTCAGTTTCTTCCGGCGTCTTTCAATGCCGGCGAGCTCGACTTTCACAGCATTGTACGTTTTTCGTAACTCAGTTAATTTTTGCTGCAATACTGCTATCCTTTGACTGCCGTCCAATTCAGGATCTGTAAAGACAAAAAGAATCACACGTTTTACGAATAACACGACGAAAGATATGACAAGATAAAAAGAAAAAGAAGTTTTTCTACCTAGTTCCACGTAAAAGTTGTATTTCGTCGGTCGAGGTGACCTCGATGAATAGGTACTGAGATCCGGAACGGTGGCAATGTTCGTATGGTTCGCCGAGGCGGTATTTACTCCGCACAAGTTGGAACCTTCGCTCGTATCGTCGCTATCGCTGCCAGCACCGTGTCTACTACCATGTCTGTTGCTGTGTCTCCCAGTTTTCTTAGCAGGATTCTTCTCACACTCCGAGTGCTTCCTACTTCTCTTACGTTTCTTCGGGGATTGCGTCTCTTCGATAGATCGTTTCGCCGGTGGCTTTAATATCCTGTCCGCGGAATTTCCCTCGGCGTTGGGTAACGTGTCGTCCTCGCTAAATCCCGGACCTTTACCGCCGCTGTCGTTGTCGGGCTCCGAGCTGTCTCGATTGTGTTTCATGTTGTCCTCGGAAGTCGGCGACGAACCACCGGTCCTCTCTTCCCTGGGAGAGCCAGAGATATTCGAGATGCTCGAGTCGGGCGTGGTCGGTGGAGTGTTGTCCATCACAGGGGCTGCTTCGTTACTTTCTCTCCTTTGCGCTGGCATTAGCGCGGGCAGATTGTGATGGGACTGTTGCCTCATGGTCAGCGTTAGATTTTGTTGTATGGGCAGAGAAGCCGGCACGGACGTTTCGCCAGGTTTTGGCAGTGACATGTTCAGGGTGACTACGGTACTGCTGGTCGTACTTTGTCCAGACGTAGGCGCGCTCGCGAAAGGCATTTCCATTAAAACTATACTGCTCTCCGTGGCTTCGACTTTCGGAGGAGAACAGGATGGACCTGCGTTTATTTGTTCTATACTTTCGGTGACGGGCGCTGGAGAGCCCGGTATCTCTTCCTCGCACAGTAAAGAACTGATTGCCTCTCCTTCTTCGTCCGTTTTCGCGACGGTCGTACTCTCCATCTTGAATTCGGTGAGGCATTCCTGTTGCTGCCGTTTCAGCGGTTGAATAACTTTTTGCTGTTGCAATTTCGAGTATCTCTCTTGCGTGTCCTGAAGCCTGTCTAATTCCGCCCTTAATTTGACGTCGAAGTTCGACGGAGTCTTCACCTCCTGCAATTCTTCGTTATCGATTACGAGTCTCTGCTCGGAATCGCTGCTGTCAGCAGAGTCCGTTGCGTCTTGGGTGATCAGTTTCTTACGTTTCTCCTTCTCCTTCTCCTTCAGATCTTGCTCCTTAAAGTCGTCTTCCAGCTTATTCGACTTCTCGTTCTCCACGTGTTTCCAGCTTTCTTCCTCGCTGTCCACTTTCTTGTGTTCGGTCTTCGTCTCGACGAACTTCTTTATCTCCACTTCTTTCTTCAATTTGAGTTGTTCGAGTTCCTCCTCTTTTTGTTTGATCACCGTGCGCATTATATCCTTGCACTGGTCTTCGTTATTCGTCGTGTTTTCTTCGTCCTGCTGCTTCTTAATCTCGACTTCTATTTTCGACACGTGTTCTTCTTTGTTCTTCTGCACAGCCATGGTATCCAGTTTCTTGGTCACTTCTTTTGGTTTCCATAGAGGTTCCGATACTTCTTCTTCCTTCTTAGCGTCTTTAATTTTATTGCGGAACGCCATCGCGGCCGATAGTTTTTCTTCGATCGTAGAAGTCGCCGGCAGTCTTGCGCTAATCGGCGCTGGTACCGTCACTATAGGAGACGGGACAGGCGTAACGTCCAACAACTTCGTCTCCGGAGGTTTCAACTCGGGTGATTGTCTGTGTAACGGAGATTTCACGCTTGGCTTTTGTTCGACGGGTACGACGTCGGGCTTACTCGAAATCGGCGGTGTTACATTTTCTTTCATCGATTCACTCTGCAAACTCGTCTCTTCTTTATTCGCGTCTACCGGGCCGTTTGTGTCGTTCGATGGAAACATTTCTTGTTGATATGTAAATAAGTTTTCTTGCTCAGGTTCCGAACCCTCTGCTTCCGATATTATTAAACGATCTTCCGAATCGTCGTGAGTACCGTCGTCGTCTCCGGGCAAATCGCTGAACAAGAGGTCCATGACATTACTTATTTTGCTCGTCTCTTCGATGAAAGATGTCGGCTTCACTTGATTGAACGACGGCGATTCGCACAGCTTGTCGAACGCTTCTTCACATGTTGCCAACGCAGGTTCAACGGGCTTGTGAGAAAGTAAAGTTTCCGTAATATCGTCGACTCGTTTATTAAACGACTTCTTCGATTTCTTTTTCGAGTCGCCCTCCGTGTCCGACTTCGATTCCTTGACCGGTGACACGACGATTTTCTGTTTCTTCTTAGGGCTCCTCGGCTCTTCCTCAAATACTCTCTTTTTCACCTTGTCTTTGTCTCCGCTCGTATCTCGCTTGTTCCGCACTTCGAATTCGAACGGTTCTGGTTCTTTAAACTCGTATATATCTTCAGTGTTGTCTATTGCTTTAGGTTCAGGCGTTGTTTCCAGCTTCGTCGGCTCTAAAGTCTTCTCTAACTTCGGCGAGACCACTACGACGTTCTCCTTCTCTTCCATTTTTATGTCGTCCTCCGGGTCCNTTCCATAGAGGTTCCGATACTTCTTCTTCCTTCTTAGCGTCTTTAATTTTATTGCGGAACGCCATCGCGGCCGATAGTTTTTCTTCGATCGTAGAAGTCGCCGGCAGTCTTGCGCTAATCGGCGCTGGTACCGTCACTATAGGAGACGGGACAGGCGTAACGTCCAACAACTTCGTCTCCGGAGGTTTCAACTCGGGTGATTGTCTGTGTAACGGAGATTTCACGCTTGGCTTTTGTTCGACGGGTACGACGTCGGGCTTACTCGAAATCGGCGGTGTTACATTTTCTTTCATCGATTCACTCTGCAAACTCGTCTCTTCTTTATTCGCGTCTACCGGGCCGTTTGTGTCGTTCGATGGAAACATTTCTTGTTGATATGTAAATAAGTTTTCTTGCTCAGGTTCCGAACCCTCTGCTTCCGATATTATTAAACGATCTTCCGAATCGTCGTGAGTACCGTCGTCGTCTCCGGGCAAATCGCTGAACAAGAGGTCCATGACATTACTTATTTTGCTCGTCTCTTCGATGAAAGATGTCGGCTTCACTTGATTGAACGACGGCGATTCGCACAGCTTGTCGAACGCTTCTTCACATGTTGCCAACGCAGGTTCAACGGGCTTGTGAGAAAGTAAAGTTTCCGTAATATCGTCGACTCGTTTATTAAACGACTTCTTCGATTTCTTTTTCGAGTCGCCCTCCGTATCCGACTTCGATTCCTTGACCGGTGACACGACGATTTTCTGTTTCTTCTTAGGGCTCCTCGGCTCTTCCTCAAATACTCTCTTTTTCACCTTGTCTTTGTCTCCGCTCGTATCTCGCTTGTTCCGCACTTCGAATTCGAACGGTTCTGGTTCTTTAAACTCGTATATATCTTCAGTGTTGTCTATTGCTTTAGGTTCAGGCGTTGTTTCCAGCTTCGTCGGCTCTAAAGTCTTCTCTAACTTCGGCGAGACTACTACGACGTTCTCCTTCTCTTCCATTTTTATGTCGTCTTCCGGGTCAGGTTCGACCCTGACCAGTTCTAACTTCACCGCTTTGTCGAAACCTTTTAATTCGGATCGTATTTGATTCAAGTCAAAGTCTCGACCTTTCGGCTGCTCTTCGTCGCTGTCCGGCTCTGATTTCATACCCTGAGATTTGCTGATCGTCTTTCTCAAACGTCTGCCCCTACGCGGTTCCTCTAAATTGTCTTTGTCTTCCTCACCCTCGCTCGTTTCGTCGGGCTTTATTCTATCCTCCGTCCTGTATCTCGCTTCTCTACGTTTCCTGTCCTCCGGAGTTTTGGGCTTGGTTCTCGTTTGTTCGGATTCCGTTGTATCAGAGTCGTACGTCTCGCTCTCTTCGCTTTCGGATAAAACGATGTCGGTGTGTCCCGACGTCCTCCTGGTCCGCCTTCTCTGTTCAATGGCGTCGTTGTTCCTTGTTCGCGTTTGACGATTGTTCGCCGGTGTAGCAGGACTTTTGGTCCTAGAACCGGAGCTCGTGACGGACAATGGAGTCGTGGATCTCGCAGGTTGAGATCCCTCTTTATCCTTGTCTTTCTCTTCTTTCTTAACTTCCTTCGTCGTCAAAGAAGATGAACCGACTGACGTCGTTGGCGCTACGCTCTGAGCTCGTCGACGACTCTGGGATCCGGTCGTGTTGGAGTTCGAACCGTTTTTCGAAGATTTGTTTACGTTGTTGCTCGATAAATTTGTACTGGGAGTTTGAGGTCTCGAAGAGGCTTTAATCCGCTTCACTCTCCCTTGGGCCTGCGTAAAGTTTTGTGCTATCCTCGACGCTTTGATCCACTCGTCGTACCTCGTATTCCATCCAGTATAATGCACCAAGTACAGTGGCTCCGCGCCCTCTTTCTCGATGTCGATCACCTTCGCTTCGTAAGTAACTTTGGACTCGTGGGTAGGCCCGTAATATACCTTTAGTCTGTCGCCTGACTCCACAGGCCCCTTGTAACAAGGTGCCGATTCCGTTAACGGTTCCTCTGTTCGAGACTTTTCCGTCTCGTATTCTTTACGCTTTCTCCCCCGTTTCTTAAGCTCCTCTTCCATCAATCGCCTTTGTTTAGACAGATTTTTCCTTTCCGACTCTCTAGATGGAGTTCGCGTTTCCCTATTTTCCGAAGGCGGTTTGCTCTTCACGACGTCGTCCTTAGATTTCGACCTCGTCTTAGCAGCGTCTTCTTCTTTCGTCTTCTCTTCTTTCTTCTCCTGTTTTCGAGACTCGGGTTTCTTCTTCTCAATCACTTTCTTCTTCGGTTCTTCTTTACTTTTTGATTTGCCCCTGTTCGGTAACGGCGTGGGCGTCGAGATCTTCTGGGACTTCTCGCTGCTCGACGACGATTCAACTTCGGCCTCCACGTTCACGTCGCTCTCCTGTCCGCTACCGCTCTCTTCGAATTCCTCTTTTTTCTTCACCTTAACAACCTCTTCCTCTTTGGCTGGCTCTTTCTTCACCTCCTTCTTCTCCTTCTTTTCCTCCTCGACGACCTTTTTCTCCTCTTCCTCCTTCTCGTTTTTAACTACCAACGGCATTTGAGGAAGCACAGGTGTGTTTCTATCTTTGTCCCTGATTAAACTTCTACCAGGACGTTGTTTACGCATGGCGCCTCGCGGATGGTTTACCATGGTGCAACCCAATTTTCTATAAAAGTCTTCGAACGAGTGCAAGAATTTCTTATAGGCTTGTTTAACCAAATTGTGCGTAGACGGAGAATTTTGCATGGTAAAGCTTAGTCGGCGCGTTATCAGTTTCCACTGATTTTGATTTGTTACACGATTATAGCCGCCTAACTTGTAAACGGCTCGAAACAGCCTGTATAAATCAATGTCCTCGGAGCCGATCATCGGACAATTGTTGATAGGTGTGCCCCGGTCGTCCATGAACTTGTACAGTTGCGCAACGAAGTGATCCTTCTCTTCGCGCGGTTCATCGTCGGAGCTATCGGAGTCGAGTTCGCCATCGGAATCACTGTTCCCGCTCGATACAGAATGTCCAAAAAGAGAATCCCTGTCCCAATGGGGAGGTAACTCATCCTTTTCTAAAAATAGCAACGCCTTTTCCACCGCTACTTTCAACGTGCTATTCTCAACTTTGTTGACAAGTTCCTTTGTGAATTCTGTGGCCTCTTTCTTCGGGACCGTGTAATATCGAGCGTCTTTGAACGAACGGACGAGATAGTCGTCCCTCACTCGAATTCTCACCGTATCCTGAGCGGTTGGAGCGACCACCAACCCGGGGAACCAGTTGTCTTTCTTCTTTTTGTCGCCGAGCTCGACGCACACGACCCGTCCGATCTCGGGCTCCGTCTCCATTCCCTCCTTGCCCGTCCCGCTGGAACCCGAGTCGCGATTGCCTCGCGGAGGGCTGTCCTCGTCGTCGCTGCTCTCATCTTGCGCTTGTCTATGTCGTCGCCCTCTTCTACCGCCGATTACCGGGTTACCGAAATGTTCCGGATGCGTCAACGGTAGTTGGTCCAACGTTTCGCTCTCCGCAAAATGTCGGCCACTTTTCAGGCAAAGCGCCGTTCTTCTCAGTGTCGTGATGTCCCCGTCATCGAAAACTACAGTGTACTGGCTGCAATCTTGGATCTTAGTGATAGTAGCTTCGACAAATTCTTTTCTCTCATTGTGTTTAGCTTCAACAGATGCACCTACTCTTAAGGTTCCCTTTATCTGTTCGTCGGTAACCGTCGATGTACCTAATCCTTGCTTATAAGTCACTCTGCATTTTACTGATCTTACTACTTTCCGAATTTTCGCTTCGCAGAAGGCACCCTTGTATTTAGCACTGACCTCCGTACCCACAGATAGGTACGGTGGATCGTCTCCCTGTAACAGAAAACATACACGCTGAGTAAATGTTCTTTTATATATAACTCCTGTCTGTGACATACTTTCATATAGTCACCATACATTCATCCTTTGTTCAAAATAAAAAGGTATATACATAGGAGGGAACTTGAATATCTCTGTGATCACATGTTTTATCCGTAATAAGAAAAAATAGTAATGAGACACAATGGTAGATACAATTCTAATTAGTCTTTGTTAAGATATATTTGATCGGTCTACTACGGTATGTGTAGTTTGTTCAAATTTTAATTGACGAGGGGGGCGCAATGATGATGAAAGCATTTTAAAAGTGGCATGAAAACGGCAGCTGCCTCGTATGATGAGCTATTGTTTATGTAGGCGGTCGTGCCTTGCAGGTATAGAGCGATTCTCTCTTATGGTTTTTTTTTTCTCTCATTCTTCTTAAATCGAAATTGTCCTACGATAAACAAGAACTTTCGCACGATGGTATCACGTTTAAATGAAATCTCGTACTTTGACGTCTTAACCACGTTTTCAAAACGGAGTCCACTACGTTCGTGACAGCCCGTCGATTTCTCAGACATCGGGTAATAGTTGTAACCTCGAAGGTACTTTAGCCGAGACATTCGTCCGAAGTAAATCACCTGCGAAAGCGTTGTAACTACGTAACAAAAGCACGGATGTTTAAACTTTCTCGTTTCCACACGAACCACTCATAAAAGGACACTCAACTAATACAACCGTTTGCGCACTTGTTTCTACGTCAAACTTTTCCTCCCGCCTGTTTCCTTACCAGCATCTTCTAGCGCTCCACGATCTTCATACAAATAACGTTCACAAACCGATACATGAGCGACATTAAAATCGTGTTTCGAACGGTTCGAAGTCGGACGTAATAACACACAGGAATAAATTGTGGTCAGACAGAGAAGTTGACCCCTTTCGCGGAACCAACACTTCACAGGCCGAATGCGTACAAGCCGAAGCTCCTCTCCTGTTCCCTGCCCATCTCCGCCCCGACCCCCCGACCCCGACGCAACTTGTCAGCCAGCCACTCGACTCCTATTGGACGATGTCTTTGCACTCTAGCAAAACAACCGACCAGCAACCGACAGAAGATACGAAATTACAACTATCCCCTCGTACTTATTTTAACCACGATTTTTAGCCAAACGCGATCTCCGTCGCGAAACACGATTTTTCGACGGATTCCGCTCACAAATTATTATCTGTTTCGCAGGAAAATCGAGATAGTAGAACGATCGCACTGCGCATACGACAGGGGCGTATCGTTACGTTAACGTTCCGAATTCGGGTGGTCGTTTCTTCTAGGGCATTCGGGAAGAAGTGATCTCTGCTAGTCTCCATGCAAACGACTGACGTTCGCGTAGTTGTCTCGTTCGATTTGATGTGTGCGTATCACGTAGCTTATTAGCCGACACGAATTATTCGTAACTTTGCACCGAAATCGATACCTTTGTCAAACAATTGTACGACGTATCGTGTGGGACATTATATAATTCCTGTATCGCAAAGAGCCGATTGGTACGATCTCTGAAAATGACAAACGTATATAGGAAACCGTCTGTAATTATGTAAAGAGAAATATTTATTGTGTCGCATACAGTTGACGTTTGCAACATTTTGAAATAAAATATTACTTGCAGCTCGTTGTAATGAATATGATGATGTAAACTTTAACCTTTAGCATAAATATCCAAAGTTTATTATATGAAGATAATATGTATCTTGATACATGCATTGTCATCCGAAAAATTTCAAGTATTGATGTCTTCTAAGAAATTGCACAACTCTGATATTATGTTAAAAGATATCAATCGTGTTTGGTACTAAAAACTTTGCCAGAAAATTATTTAACTATACCTTCGACCGTCTTAGATATTTCTAAAAAATTTCATAGCGACCTCGACTAGAAAATTGAGTAGAATCTTTTAAATATTGCTCAGTTAGATATACTGCCTGAAAGTACGATACATATATGTGCATTTAGAGTTTGCCATGTGCCTTCGTACGTACGTTCCTGCGTATAATGTTCGTCTGCTGTGACGCGGAACAAAATGGCGTCGAGTAATGAAGTGCCGGTAGAAATCAACCAAAGTGGCATGTGCACAGCAGAAAATTCGGTAAGTTTCATTCGAGTATTATTATAAGAACGAGAAAAAGCTGCTTCGCTTATGTTACCGATCCGTTGAAATCGGGGAGAACGACCGGTGACGTTCCCGAAACATTTAGTAAGAAAATAAATGTTTGAATGCCGTTTGTCACAACACAGTTTTCCTTAACGCTGTGCATCGTGGGGACGAATAAATCGGCTGCCCGACTTTCCCAGGTCAATTTCCAAAGATACATTTCAATTATTTCGAAACATTCGTCGACGTCATGCCAAGAAAATCGGGATATGTTCAATTCTCGATGTATAATCCCGTCCATTGCACCGTGGTGTAGAAATGTGTGTGTGTAAAGAATCCCGAGTGATCATTCGATCTTAAACAGACGCCATTCGTTTTGGCGGGCACGTGTGCATCCTCGCGTTCCCTCTGCGTCCATCGAAACAAGTAGAATTCAACGGTTTCGACATTTTTTAGAACCACCAGTTCGCCGGCACTGATGAACAACATTGTAAATAATATTTTATAATCATTTTTATTAAAGTTCCGCGAAACGAAATTTGAAATGAATAGTCATCACGTGTTCGGGTCATCATTTTGTCGTAGCGTTCCCGTGCTCCCTACGCACTCGTTCCACGTTATATGTATATTTCGTTAAACGTGAGGGTAATAATTTTTGCATCGTTCCAGGTATCGAAAATGGAATCTATGGAAGTTACCGAAAATAGCACTATGCCAAACAAAGACGCGACACCATCGTCCTGCAGGGAATCAATTTCCGTGGACGATATGACGTCGCGCGACTATTATTTCGACTCGTATGCCCACTACGGCATTCACGAAGAAATGTTGAAGGACGAAGTGCGTACAGTGACTTATCGTAACTCCATGTATCACAACAAACATTTATTCAAAGGGAAAACGGTTCTTGACATCGGTTGTGGAACTGGTATACTCTCGATGTTCGCTGCCAAGGCTGGGGCAGCCAAAGTTATCGGTATCGAGTGTTCGAATATCGTAGAGTACGCAGAGAAGATCGTAGAGGCGAACCAGCTTTCGAACGTAATAACGATACTTAAGGGCAAGGTAGAGGAGGTCTCGTTGCCCGACGGCATTGAAAAAGTCGACATAATTATTTCTGAGTGGATGGGCTACTGTTTATTTTACGAATCGATGTTAGATACAGTGCTATTCGCCAGAGACAAATGGCTCCGTGAGGACGGAATGCTGTTCCCTGACAAAGCAACTTTATTTATCTGCGGCATTGAAGATAGACAATACAAGGACGAGAAGATAAACTGGTGGGACGACGTATATGGATTTGATATGAGTAGTATAAGGAAAGTAGCGATTAGCGAACCTCTAGTGGACGTCGTGGACCCGAAGCAAGTAGTTACGAATGCATGCCTGATCAAGGAGGTCGATTTATACACTGTAACTAAGGCTGATCTGGAATTTTCATCACCGTTCACTCTGCAAGTCCGCAGAAACGACTATGTACAAGCGCTAGTCACCTTCTTCAACATCGAATTCACCAAGTGCCACAAACGCATCGGGTTCAGCACGGCTCCGGAAGTACAGTACACCCATTGGAAACAAACTGTTTTCTACTTTGACGAGTATATGACGGTGAAGAAGGGCGAAGAAATATATGGTGTATTTTCGATGAAACCCAACGCGAGGAACTATAGAGATTTGGACTTCATCATCGAAGTGGACTTCAAAGGAGAATTGTGCCAAGTACACGAGACTAACACATACCGTATGCGCTGATACCTATCAGATAATTCATCTTCTTCCTTTAATTTTCACGACTCGTAACTGTAATCAAATAGAAATCTGGACTTGAAAAATCATCGAATTGCGCTAGATAATTTGATGACGTTTAATAGTACGGTACAATGAATGGTGTGGATCATTTAAGTGTTTTTTAATATTTTTAATTTTAAGAGAGTTAGAGGCTTCCCGCTTGAGAACGAATAGAACGTCCACGATCTTTGTTAATGTAAAAGTTTGCAATACGACGACTTATGATTAAGACAAAATAGGATTCGATATATCATTGATTAACCACGAATAGTGTATATTTACATAATATTACTTTATGTAAGCGAGCGTGTATTAGGACTATAAATACTGTGGATAACTACATATTTCTATTTTTCTCAGTGACGGTTTTCTATTACACATTGTCAGTCTCCCGTCTTTCTTTTACGTGTGACTTTAATCAATTAAAATCGCTACCGAATTTAACATTATCGACTGCGTCGAAACCGTACACTCCTCGTTTACCATATTTTTGTACCGTATTCTTAAAGTACAACTTGGTTTGAAACCGATCGTCTCGACAATGCATGTTATACTATATTCCGAACGATTATTTGAATGTGCTCACTTATATTATGTACCACACATGGATNTTCTTCAACATCGAATTCACCAAGTGCCACAAACGCATCGGGTTCAGCACGGCTCCGGAAGTACAGTACACCCATTGGAAACAAACTGTTTTCTACTTTGACGAGTATATGACGGTGAAGAAGGGCGAAGAAATATATGGTGTATTTTCGATGAAACCCAACGCGAGGAACTATAGAGATTTGGACTTCATCATCGAAGTGGACTTCAAAGGAGAATTGTGCCAAGTACACGAGACTAACACATACCGTATGCGCTGATACCTATCAGATAATTCATCTTCTTCCTTTAATTTTCACGACTCGTAACTGTAATCAAATAGAAATCTGGACTTGAAAAATCATCGAATTGCGCTAGATAATTTGATGACGTTTAATAGTACGGTACAATGAATGGTGTGGATCATTTAAGTGTTTTTTAATATTTTTAATTTTAAGAGAGTTAGAGGCTTCCCGCTTGAGAACGAATAGAACGTCCACGATCTTTGTTAATGTAAAAGTTTGCAATACGACGACTTATGATTAAGACAAAATAGGATTCGATATATCATTGATTAACCACGAATAGTGTATATTTACATAATATTACTTTATGTAAGCGAGCGTGTATTAGGACTATAAATACTGTGGATAACTACATATTTCTATTTTTCTCAGTGACGGTTTTCTATTACACATTGTCAGTCTCCCGTCTTTCTTTTACGTGTGACATTAATCAATTAAAATCGCTACCGAATTTAACAATATCGACTGCGTCGAAACCGTACACTCCTCGTTTACCATATTTTTGTACCGTATTCTTAAAGTACAACTTGGTTTGAAACCGACCGTCTCGACAATGCATGTTATACTATATTTCGAACGGTTATTTGAATGTGCTCACTCATATTATGTACCACACATGGATCAATTATATTTTGTTAATTTCATAGCAAATTAAAATTTACTGTTGGTGTTACCTATTTTATCAACACCTCTCTGTAAGTACATTCGTCATCAGTGATACTTATACTGTATACTAATTTCTCGACAACAGAAGTTACTATTAATTTTATTCCTATACTTATGATATTAATTGTGTGTACGATATCAATTTATTACGCACGGAAACGAACTTCTTTTAGGTGCTTTGTTTACCGTTAAGTCGATTGTAACAACAGTGTACCTAAGCATTGTTTGAAATCACATTGTATGTACAATACAAGGAAATCATACATTTTACGTGACTGTCCGTAATTTCGAAAACTGACTAGTACCACTACGACACTGAACGAGTCTCGACATCGGATCATATAAGAGAGAAATAAACATGAACTGCGTGTAACAAGCGAAATCTGTTTAATATTCATAAATCATTCATTAACTTTGTGCTTTTAAAAATGATTTTCAAAGGATGTAGCGACTCACTTGTTTCATCGCATAAAACGTCTGCTAGGTCTTTCTACTCTCTGCAAGTTCACGTTCATAATTGGAAGAAATGCCTTGGACCTCCAATAAATAAATAGACTCTTTTCCACAACGTCGAATTTTTTTTATTTCTGCCCCTTAAATAATGTCAGCGGTTACGCCAAGCGTTCAAAGAAGAACCGAGCTAGAGAGGAAAGAGTCGACGCAAGACTGGTTTACAAAGTTCACCAATGTTCTGTTCTCCAAGGTAGTTTCCTACATACAATCTTGCGCGGTTTGCTAGGACTTCGCGGAACTTGGATTTGGTTTTGCGCACCAATCAATGCTCGACGAGCTAGTTCAAATAAGAGTTTTTCAAAATTTGCAATAAAATTGTATTCGACAATATAAAAATGATTCCTTTATATCCTTTCTTCCAACCGAAGCTGTAATCAGCCTCCTCTGTAAGAGAGTATTTCCTTAATCGAAATCTGGATTTCTCTCAGATCTTTCAGAATTTCTTTAGGTCCCTCGTGCCTCCCTGTTCAATAAATAACATGCATTTCATTTCGTTTTATTTTATTCGCCCACATTTTTCACCTGTACCTTTAAATGCCGATTATTTCCTAATCGCCTTTCGTTCCTTCATTCGAATCGAGGACCTCGTCTTGGACTCTTACTTTCAACTCTGAACCACTTAATTCTTAATCTAATCAATTCTTTGTCTCTTGAACCTGTGAATATTTCGGCGTAATAGCTCTTACACAGAGCTAGCTATTATAATTATGTAAGTACGGTAGATACGTTCGTGTAAGATGAGAAGCAACGAAGTTAAAACACGTATCATCATTCATGTTTCTTCGTGGGTGGACTATATAAACGTGTTTATTTCTGTTCCCCATTCTTCTCTGTCCCGCAGAAGCTCCCTCGTAAACATCGTAGATATGCTCTCGCGGTTCCTCCTCGCGGACTGTGCCGAGTGTTGAGAAAAGTGGAACATCCCTTACCTCGATCGTGTCGTTCTTCTATTCCGTTCGATCTCGTTGTCCTTCGTTTCTTTTTTGGAGAGAATGTATCGATATTCTGCGAATTGGATAAGTGCGTATTGGCTCATGTGTCTTACGCTCTTCGTCAGGGGATCATCATTATACGAAACGCCACCCCATATTATTGTATTTATGGTCGACGACTTGGTACGTATTATTCTAATTGCAATCTACTTTCCAAAAACATACTGTAACAATTGTTTATTTAAAGACTAACAATTTATACATATATCTTTGACCGGATGTAAAAAATATTTTAATCCACGTCGTATCGCAGTTCATCTAAATCTATTAAGAATAAATGATANAGAAAAGTGGAACATCCCTTACCTCGATCGTGTCGTTCTTCTATTCCGTTGTCCTTCGTTTGTTTTTTGGAGAGAATGTATCGATATTCTGCGAATTGGATAAGTGCGTATTGGCTCATGTGTCTTACGCTCTTCGTCAGGGGATCGTCAACCAGTTTATACGAAACGCCACCCCATATTATTGTATTTATGGTCGACGACTTGGTACGTATTGTTCTTATTCATCATGTATTCTAATTGCAATCTACTTTCCAAAAACATACTGTAACAATTGTTTATTTAAAGAATAACAATTTATACATATATCTTTGACCGGATGTAAAAAATATTTTAATCCACGTCGTATCGCAGTTCATCTAAATCTATTAAGAATAAATGATGTAGAAGGAGGAAGACAGTTTTAAAATATTGACCGGTTTTCATACGTGCATCGTCGCGCACTCGGTTGCTCTGCTCAATTTGCTCTGATTAATCTGTAGCATGAAAACGTTTTGAATTAAAACTGTCCTTACGTTAAGGCAATTATCATGGTTTGAAAATTACGGACGCCCCCGCGCCTAACAAGGATGCTAGTACTTGTGACTCATCGTAATCGCAAAACTGAAATCTCCCCCTGCTTCGCGCGACATATCAATTATCTCAATTGTGTCACTGCATTCTATTGCATAATCCTTCATTATCCCATAAATATAATATAATTAAAATATACGTATACAATTCCGAAAAACAGAAACGAAGTTGACACGAGTTCTGTTTACCAAATCAACGAAGTCTTAACGAAACTTGAGAGACATTTAAACAGATTCTTCGTTTCGTCAAGTTTCCTAAAAATCGGTATACAGTAGAACCGGATATAATATTTTTACAAAAAACTGATCGAATCGAATGCTATTAGTGTTCTAAGAAGGCTCCGTCTTTTTATCGTTTTATTTGCCTCGTCGGTGACGCACGCCAGCTAGATGATACTCTGCACAATTATAGTAATCGACTTTAATTATTGCAAAATTTCGGCACAATCGAGCTCGTACCAATTAGAGCGGGACGTTCATTCCTACGTCAACAAGAACATGCGTGCAGTCAATTACGTCTCGAAACTGATTTATTATTAGGGATGGAACGACGTCAGTTTTCACGGATCGAATCAAATATTAACGCCGAACATCGACGCTCTGGGATACAACGGGATCATATTAAACAGGCATTACGTACTGCCCTCGAGCACCCCGTCGAGGTCTGCTTTCTTCACTGGCCTGTACCCAATCCGTATCGGTACGCATAAAAAGAACAATTTTCCTTGAACTCCAACATAAACTGCGTATAAAATATATAAAAATATATAAAAATATTGCATATAAAAATATATAAAAATACTGTATATAAAAATATAATATAATAACTGCGGAATACGAATTTTGAAGGAATGCAAGGGGATGAGATTCGGGGCGGTGAACCGCGTGGTCTCCCTCTGGACATCAAAATTCTACCGGAGCATTTACGAGGTTTAGGATACACCACGAAGTTAATTGGTAAATGGCACATGGGGTACCACACGCCTCAGTACACTCCGTTGCACAGAGGGTTCGATACGTTCTTCGGTTTCTTCAATAGCCACATCTCTTATTTCGACTACAGATACTCGTCTCAGGTCAGGAACGAGAAATTACCCAATAGAACACCAGGAGAACTGAAAATGAAAATGATTGTAGAACATGAGCGGATACGACATGCACCGCGGGGACGACCCGGCCCACGGGTTCAATCGCGAATACGCGACAGACTTGTTCACCGAAGAAGCGACCAGGATCATCGAGAATCACGAACGCACCAGGCCGCTCTACCTCCAAATTTCTCATCTCGCTGTTCACGCTCCCTTAGAACATCCCATGGATCAATATAACGACACGCAGTTTGTACATATTCGCGAGCCGAACCGCCGCAAATATGCCAGTGCGCGAATACGTTTATATGTCTATGTGTATATAGAATTTGAATTAATTCCCGTCGACTGTCCCGTCGTTTGTATTTCAGGAATGGTCACCGAGCTGGACGAGTCCCTGGGGCGAATAGTCCACGCGTTGGGCGACCGAGGAATGCTCAGGGAGTCGATCATTTTATTTCTTACCGATAACGGAGCCGCGTCCGTCGGTAAATACAGGAACTGGGGCTCGAACTTCCCTTTGAGAGGTGTAAGTTCATTTACAAATATTTCACATAGTAAATCAAGCTTTCTAAAATTCCACGGAAGATAAAGTTCTTCGATCCAATGCTAAAAATGTTATTCCGCTTCGAAATGTGTTTGAATATTAATGCGAGTCACTGTACGTTAAATTATCCAAAGAGAAGAGTGATACTTTCTGAAATATTTCATCTGATATAATATTTATGATGGGAGTAAATTGAGAGCAATTTTTTAAGATAGAAGTTCTCAAGTCTCTGCCGCATGTGGCTTTTTTCTCCAGCGGACTCATTGAAAATGGACAATTTTATTCTAGACGAAGTACACTTTGTACGAAGGAGGCGTGAGAGGCGTGGCGGCGATCTGGTCACCGAGGTTGCAAAAGACTGCACGCGTATCGAATCAGTTGGTGCACATATCGGACTGGCTGCCGACTTTTTACGCCGCGGCCGGCGGAGATCTGAGCGATCTAGGCGAGATCGACGGCGTGAATCAATGGCGCGAGCTCAGCGAGAACCGCGGCCACGGCAGAGACAGACTTCTATTGAATATCAACGAACTGACGAAGACCGAGGGCGCTATATACAGTCGGTTCAAACTGTTGCGAGGTAATTGATATAATAAATAACGAGATACGGTTTAGATTGTTTGCTCGTCTAATGAATCCGCAGGTTCCATCGATAATGGTTATTACGACGGATACTACGGCGACTCGGGGATATTGTACTCGAGGCAATTAGACGCGAGGCCATTAGACGCGCCGGCGTACACGGACGTGATATTAAAAAGTTCGCTTTCTCAAACTATAACTTATTACCTGGGTGGTCCGGTGACACAACCGACCACGATAGCGCGATTGCGGCAGGAAGCGACGGTCAAGTGTTACAGAAACGCGACGAATCATCCCAGACAAGTGTTCACGACTTGCAACGTGACCGAGTGTCTGTTCGATACGCTGCAGGATCCGTGCGAGACCAGGAACGTTGCCGAATCGTATTCCAGGGTGAGGGGCTTTAATTAGAATAGATTCCCAAGCGACCGAAGTCGGGCACTTTTGCTTATTTGACGCGTGAACAGGTCGCGAGGACTTTGGACCTTTACTTGGAGCGTTACGGGCAGATTTTGAAGAGGCAGATCAAAGTGCCGGTCGACTGGCTGGCCGATCCTAGGAGAAGGAACGACACGTGGGAACCGTGGATGAATTCGGGAGCCACGATCTACGTACCGAACGCCGCGGCGGTCCTGGCCAACCTGGCGTTCTGCATTCACGTCTCAATTATTTTCGCTTCGACGCTGCTAAACGTATTTGTTTAAACAAGTTCGATTAAAAGTCACTGTAGCATAAATAAAGTGTAATCGAATTGAGGAACTGGTCCGGACGTTAAACGAATTCGCTGAATTTACGAGCCGAGTTCGTTACGCAAACGATCGAGCCAGCGGAGTTTATCGGCGGAAGAAGACTGCGCCGGATGACCACTTCTTTCGTCCCAGATTATTTCCTACCATTATTCGCTCCAAGATGTCTACCATAAAAAGAGGGCAAACAGATCCGGCGACAGCTGCTTGGCTATTAAAAGCGACTTAAATCTCAAACCACCCTCGCCTCGCGCGATCGCAAAAGTTACCTCCCGGCCACCCGTCCTCCGCCCTGCCGCGCTTTCAACTCTCTTCGCGATTACGCACAAAGCCGGCTGGACGCACGTCATACCGGCAAATAGACAAATAAACAAATTGCTAAACGAGCCGCGTCGATTTTTCTAAAGAAAAGTCGCTAGTTCTCTTTTCATTTCCCGCGGTGGTGTCTGTTGAAAAGGAAATATACTATGTGATATTTCTCGGTGTTTCNCCGTCCTCCGCCCTGCCGCGCTTTCAACTCTCTTCGCGATTACGCACAAAGCCGGCTGGACGCACGTCATACCGGCAAATAGACAAATAAACAAATTGCTAAACGAGCCGCGTCGATTTTTCTAAAGAAAAGTCGCTAGTTCTCTTTTCATTTCCCGCGGTGTCTGTTGAAAAGGAAATATACTATGTGATATTTCTCGGTGTTTTGCCGCAGAAATAATTAGGATATTTTGCTAGAAACTCGGGTGGATATTGAACGCGTCGCATCTTTGCCATCTGACCACAGAATTAATTCGATGCCGGGCAATTAAATTGATATCAAGGCATTTCGGAACGACGGCGTCTCTCATCTGCATAATCCGTATATAATAACGACTGAAAAAGGAGTTAGTTCCCAGCCGATGAACTTTTTGCCCGGCCCTTATGGCTCCTCGAGAATTTTCTATCCCACATAAAATCTCTCTAATTACTTTAAGATACTCGAAACTTTTTTACGATTCTAAAAACCAAAGTTCGATCCGATTTTTGGCCACTAGTATTAGATTGCAATTTCCTTAAGCGAAATATTTGTAGCATTACGGAATTGTTACGAATAGAACTTCCNGCCGATGAACTTTTTGCCCGGCCCTTATGGCTCCTCGAGAATTTTCTATCTCACATAAAATCTCTCTAATTACTTTAAGATACTCGAAACTTTTTTACGATTCTAAAAACCAAAGTTCGATCCGATTTTTCGCCACTAGTATTAGATGGCAATTTCCTTAAGCGAAATATTAGTAGCATTACGGAATTGTTACGAATAGAACTTATTATGCAATTTTATTTGTTAATTAAATGTTGACGCTAGCAAAAAATTTTTTATACATAAGTTGTAGGCATTGACATTCTCGACGAGAAAGGTTCTGTGCATTTTTCTTCTAACTTCGGTATTTAACGAGTTAATGGTGATTAATCGACGTTTTATAGGTACTGACGAAATCCGACCGTCCCACCGTCGGAACATCGAACTTTTGGTAAAAAATTTCGTTTTTCCTCAATCACTCCTAAACCATAGGATATACAAGAAAATTGCAAGAGATCCTTTTTGTAGCTGACAACTAGAGCTACAACTTTTATCTGAAACATTTTTCGCTAGTGTCAATAGTTATCGACTATTTTATAAAAAACGGTAAAACAGTTTATTGCAAAATACTCGTTAACTATTGACGATAGAAAAAAATGCCTCCTTCAAAAGTTGTAGCTTTTCACGATATCTAAAACTTACGTTGCAAACATTTTTCGCTAGCGGCAACAGGTAAGCAGTTATTTGCAAAAAACGAAAATTTCGAGGAATCTGAAGGGGTGCCCCTTGGAAAAACCTCGGAAAAATGGAAAATTTTTTTTTCTTGGAATTTCGAAAAATGCTTCAAATAAAAGTTGTAGATACTACTATTCCCTACAAAAAAGGTCATATATAGTTTTCTTCTATCTCAAACGGTTAAAGAGCAATCGCTTAATTATTTCGTTCATCGTCAATTACTCTCCTCGGTGCTTACAATAATTTAATTAATCGTTCAATTCGTCAACTGAATCGTTCCTAAACCAGATCGAGCATTGAAAAAACAAAACATAGGCCGGTATTCATAGTCATTACTTATTTTTAAGATCGTCTTAAGCATTTGTTCAAGTCCCTGTACAAGACAAGAAATGAAAATATGGGATAGACAGGGATAGCAAATGCTTGAGACGATCTTAAAAATAAGTAATAACTATAAATACCAGTCATATACTTATTAAATTAAATACATAACATAATACATAACATAAAGCTACATCTTTTTGAATTTTGTCCTGTTAAAGTACATTAACACAATCCGAAGCTGGCCAGGAATCATCGTCTCAAACCGTACAATTGATATTCTTCAATTCAACCGAAGAATCGTTCCATCCCTGAACCCTAACGATATCCACGGACGATCCTCGAGCGAGCCGGACGCGTTGCGTGTTCAGGCATCCCCGTGGCCGGTCCTGCAGCGAAAAACGAGTAGTTGAAGTAGAAGGAAATAGAGTAGGTAGGCAGGCAGTAGTAGGAGGATTCCACCTCCACGGCGCGCGGCAAATCCTGCGGGATGGCTCGACGCCCGACGGACACCTGTAACCACGCAGACTCTCTGCGCCGCGGAAACGGTGCGAAGGAAACTTCTCCGAACCGGGAACAACCGTGTCTATCTGTTCGTCGCCGATCATTTAGGATATACAACCGCGTTGTCTACGCGCTCCTACGATCAATCTCCCGCAGTGACAGTGGCTGTGCCCCGGAGTGTACCTTTATTTCGTCGAGTGTCTCGATCCGCGATCGACGTACAAAAAGTTATCGGATTATTTCAATTAAACGTCCGCGTCTCGTTTCCGTAAATCGGATCGAATGATCTTTGTTCCAACTCGAACAAATAGAAATGATATTTCGATTTGTTTAACGAAGAGATTTTCGCACGAAAATGAACGATTCGGGGGTACCGCGATCGAGTCTAAGTTTTGTCGTACACCGAGACAAGTGTAACGTCGCGGCAGCAGCGTGCGTGTAAAGATCGAACGGGATTGAAATATTTGATGAACGCCGCGCGAGGAACAATGTCAATTTTCTAGAATGTAAAGCGAACGAAGATGGTGGTACCGAAGAGAAGCGATGCTCAAGCCTGGCTGTTCTTGTTTCTGTTACTGATCCAAGGTGGCAAATGCATCAAGTGGCTGTAAGTTGCGTTACCTCCTACAAATCGTAGATATCAATTTCGTGGAAACGTATCGCGTATCTAATTCGCGTAATTCATTCCTGTCGTCGCGCGTTCTCGAATCGTGTCGATATTTTATCCCGGAAGGATTGAAACCGCGTCGGTTGTCCGAGACACGTCGGAGTCATTAATCAGTTGTAAAACAAAATAATCGCGCGTCTTTATTGAATGGGTGCGGTAATAATAAGGGGATTGGAACGGGCCAGAAAGAGCTGTGCTCTGTCGAGGCCGCATGAATCCTTCGGTAACAAGCAGCCCGAGCCATTTCATATTTATTCGCAAGGGCTCCGAAGGAGACCAAAGATTAATGCAGACCCGTTAATGAGAAACAAATAGGTTACTGCCCGAGAGAAGTATGCGTGTCTGCACGAGTGNGTAATAATAAGGGGATTGGAACGGGCCAGAAAGAGCTGTGCTCTGTCGAGACCGCATGAATCCTTCGATAACAAGCAGCCCGAGCCATTTCATATTTATTCGCAAGGGCTCCGGAGGAGACCAAAGATTAATGCAGACCCGTTAATGAGAAACAAATAGGTTACTGCCCGAGAGAAGTATGCGTGTCTGCACGAGTAGTGGAATGGAAATGAAGAGCAAGGATATCGCTTGATACTGTTGCTGGAACTCTTTTCTCCTACGGAACAATAATTTTTAACGAGAACAGATTGTGTTTAGCGAACGGGTATTCTTTCTCTGATAAACCACTTGAAATCGCTGTAACTGTAAAACCGGTAGGAAGATTCAATCACAGAATTAGATATGCAATAGAATTCACGAGGAATCGCGTGCGTGTTTTCAAATCGCTCTCATAAACACGTAGAAATATCTGCGTTATGTAGATACATTTATTGTAATTGTCCTTTTTCAAGGTTTCAGGACGAGAATAATCTTTATCGCGTCCGTCGATACCTGACGTTTGTGTTACACGAAAATCGTTGGACGGTGGCGTGGATCGATACGGCAAACGAGTAAAAATCATCAAACATAATCAACCGCGTATATCATCAATTCTCCGAAAGTTCTCCCTCGTTTCGGCGAAACGTTCCACGCGATTAATCTTTCGTTCGGGCGCGGGCGCAGCCTTCTTCGCGGAACCATCTCCGCGTCGCGATTCCCGCCTTAATTCCGTATCAATTAATCCACGCTTCATTTCTGACCAGCTTCGATTCCCACGAGCTACCTCCGACACATCGCGTTCACCATTATCGTTATCATCCCTACTGCGCGTGCTAGAAACAACGAATCGCCCCATAGATCATTTTTACGATCGACCCTATCATTTGTTTGATGAAAAATAACATGAAAAGACTAGAATCGAATTAAGCGTTATCGCGGGGGAACACGCGTTCCTCGGATTCTTTGTATTTTGCACGCGTGTACGGTTACGTTAATTGTTCCGTTCGAGGCACGTCTTTGATCGAGTCAAAGGAAAAAAAAAAGGCAGAACGCGAGAGAGAGAGAGAGAGAATGACGCACGGCTTCGGATGATGAATGGAGGAGTGATGGTGGTTTCGCGTGCAAAACCAAAATACGGGACAGGGAGGAAAGTACGAGAGGAAGACGGCACAGCTAGAACGCGGGGTTGGAAGATTAGGGGTTGCCTGCGATTCGTGATTTATAAACGCCCTTTCCAAGAAGCTTCACCTCGGACTACTGCCCCGTCACTCCGAGCCCTTTCCATCCTCTAATCCCCGTGTACTCCTCTACTACTCTCTTTTGTTTATAATCTTCGCTTAGGACCTGTACAGTCCATCCCGCAATATCCACCGTAGTTCCTCGATAACGTTTTTCGGCTGATAAAATATTCATCGGCCGTTTTCTTTGCTTCGTCAAGGCGCAGAGTTCGTCCTGCAACGTAGTGTATTACGTTATTTTTTATATACGTGTATATCCCNCCCGTGTACTCCTCTACTACTCTCTTTTGTTTATAATCTTCGCTTAGGACCTGTACAGTCCATCCCGCAATATCCACCGTAGTTCCCCGATAACGTCTTTCGGCTGATAAAATATTCATCGGCCGTTTTCTTTGCTTCGTCAAGGCGCAGAGTTCGTCCTGCAACGTACAGTGTATTACGTTATTTTTTATATACGTGTATGTCCTGCGAATCGTTGTTCGCGACGTGCAAATTTTGAAACCGACTCTCCAATCAATACGCTCGTTAATCATGTAGTCAAAAATGATTACGCGCGTCGAATCCTTGAGCTCTTCTATTAGAATTTCTGCGAGCAGGGTTCCGAACTAGTGTGATGCTATTTATAAAACCCGAACGTGTTACACTAATCTCGAATTCGTAGCTCATAAATCATCCGTTGCACGATTCTCGTGCATCGCGGGGGGCATCGTCGCACAATTAGACGTCTTTCATGCCAGAAGACATATTCGAATAAAAAGAATTTATCATCGCATTCGGTATAATACACTTCTTATTTCTCTGGTTTATTTCATTTATATCTTTGGTCGCGTTTCTTTGGACCGCGTCCACGTGGACGAGAGTAACGCGATGTAATCTGAGCTATAAATTCGTATAATAACCGTGGCCAACATTAATTAATCAATTGACGCTAATTAACTTGCAGTGGCGTAATGTACTGGAATTCTACGTCGCGAACCGGCGAGTACCTCGGAATATTGATCCGTTACGTCCTCGTAAATTTCAGGATGATCGGTTTTTAAGTATTCAAAGAACCTCGGGAACTCGGATCATTATCGGGCTTGTAAACATCGTGTTTTACGACCTATATGTGAAAGCCAATTTTGGAATTATGCGTCTTGTCCCTCCCACAGGAATTCCGAAGCCGGTCGATGATCGATGAAAATATACAGTGAATATTTCATAAACGGTAACCTTTGCATACCTCTCCTTAACAAGCGATCGTCGACACATTTCTAAATATAATCCTCGATCGCGTTATAGAGCCAAACTGAATTAATTCAATTAAATACAAGACGATCTAATATTTTGTGCTCTAATTAATAATTACCAAGGATTAAATGATTGGAAGCTGGAGTCGGACGATCAAAGGGTCAACGGATCTGCTCTAAGCCGTACTATAATTTCCGCTTTCGCTGGAGGTCACCTGGTGACCATATACGTACGCGGTACGCATACGGCAGGGCCTCCGGTGATCGCCGGACTTATTATCAGTCCCGTAAAAACCCCGGTTTACGATGGGACCGGTCAAAACGAATTTCGAAATTGCGCCCGACACTGAGATTATCCGAGCGTGCGGACGTTTCCAAATGTACGTACATCGGCCAGTTTTATTAAAACCGAGCCACATTTTCATAAGAATGCGCACACCCGTGAACGACCGTGAACTTCCTACAAGGATAAGCTTGTCCCCGTGCACATTCGAAGAGAAAAGAGACAGCACCGCGTTTGATAGATCGGTCCTACAATTATGCAAATCAATTTCAATTTTTCACGGCCGACCGTCCAGTTTACACGTAATTATATGTATAGCTGCGATCCGCTGATCAAATCGGAGTGACATAAAACTTTCTCCGCGCGCGAGATCGTTTAAACTAGAATCGGTGATTGAAATTCAGGATACACGCAGAAACGTCGTTACATCGAGTCTGCGATTGTAACGTTAGCTGGGAAAGCTCATTGTACACTTTCTTGTTATTAGACGCGATAAATCAAACGCGGGAGTGCGGTATACTAAACTGGACTTGACGCCGCGCGATTAATCAGCTTCGGTGACGAAAGACGCGTTGGTAAATCACTCCCGGTCGTAAATAGCGTGACAGAAAGTGGTCGCTATCCAATCTGCGGTCCGCGTTTAGATTTGTTGCGACTCGTTATTCACGCGCGGGGTACGTATCGTATCGATAACCGTTTCAATTAGCCAATGAACTTAAGCTATTCTCAGTTGTGCACACCCAAGTTCTCGCGTTACCACCTACTATGCAACAAGTCTGAACGAATTACGAACGACGCCGAACAGTAGTCCGGGGTATCGGTCGTCCCGATTTTTTATACCAGAGGAGAATCGTTGTTCGGCGCGAGTTCGGTACGTTTCGTTCTGGAGTATTCCGACGAGAGAACGATCGGGAAACTATTTCTGAGTTCGATGTCGGAGGGAAGGGCGTTAAAACCGCCATGAAAATGGGGAGATCTGTCGGGGGTTTACGATTGTCCCAGTTCTGGCGGATTGCGGAGACGGGCACGTGACGCGCGGACACGTTGGGAACGACAGTCGGCATGGAATAATGAATTAGAGGTACGGCCTTTTGATAGGGTAATTTGGAGGGTAGGTCGGTGACAGGGGGTTGGCGAGCCGGCCATTCCCAGGGCTGTTACGTCTAGACGTATCCGTGCTGAAGCCATTCCGACTTTCAGGTGTCCGTAATTATCCTACGGTACAGTTTGCCGCACGTATCCACCCGCGCCGCTTAAACCCACCTTTCAGCTTCACGCTCTATAATTTTCCAAATTCACCCCTGATTTACGACCGTGCCCGAACCGAACCCGGCTACGGACAGTTTACTTCTTCTCTCGCTCCGCGATTTTCGACCCGCCGTTCTCCGCCTTCCGCTCTCCGCCGTTCGAGTAAATACAGAACGCTGCGCCTCTGGTTTATACGATTAATAAAAAAGTATATCGTAGATTCGAAAGAATAGAACGAATAATTATTTCTGTCCACGTTTGAAAATGTATTCTCACGTCGATTAGAGCTCTCGGGCGTACCGAGGACGGGTACACGTGGACGAGGGAGGCCTGCACCAGCGCGAAGATCTCCGGACTCCTGGAGAGGAAGCAGGCGAGGGCGTGCAGAGCGACGCCGGACGTGATGTCTAGCCTGGTGCAAGCCGCGAAGGACACCTCGGTGGTCTGTCAGCAAGTGTTCCGGCATCGTAGGTGGAACTGCAGTAGCATCGAACGCGCGCCTGATTACACCCCCGAACTGCTCACCGGTACGTAATGGAAAAACGAGGAAAACCTAATGTATGAATCATTGTTTTATGAGTGCGAACATGAAAATTCCATTTATCACGCTTACGCGTAAATCTGACTAACGATATCGTGCAATAAATTTCGTTACGACTGTTTGATTCGCGTTCTGGGTATGAGTTATAGCGAGCGGGACGCATTGATTCGATACGCCTTGAGATCTCGTAATGTATTTGTTACCTCGACGCATGAATTGGCTGTGATCAGAGAAACTGAATAACTAACACTCGTGAATTAGCAATAATTCAAATATCAGAGCAGTTCTCCGGTCGCAATGGAGCGCAACAGCTCGCGCGTATAAGTACCACAAAAAAAAACCGTATACGACAGGTTTTACTTTTAACTTCGTTGCAGGAGTTAGGTGGAAAATTTGATAATTTCGTGACTCGGAGATAATAGTACGGAGACTGTGGGCTACGAGTCTTGGAATAGGTATCGGATATCCTTTTTCGAAGAAATTCACGGTAAATAGGGAAGGAAGGCTCGCCCGAAGCGGCTCAATTAGTGGTGATTATCAAACCTCGGCGGCTTCCTTCCTTCCATCCTTTCTAGTCCGCTATCGGATTAACCACGAGCATTTGACGATAATTATATTGTAAATAAAAGTGTACCCCGGCAAAACCGAATATCCTCCGTTAATGAGAAAACTGAGAAGCTCCCCGGGTTGAGAATTTCGGAGTGACGATGAAAAACGCGCGATCCCCCGATATTGCCGGCAGAGCTGCCCCTTTGCCGTCATACTAATCAGCTTTCCTTCAATTATTCGAGACCGTCCGGGCGGCCTGAATAGCGTTTTAAAGCCAGAATCACTATACGCGCTGTACCTCCCGGTTATTACAAATTTTCAGTTCCCCTTCGTTAATTGCCTGCGGACTTCTTATTTACTGGAAAATCGCGCGATCGCTTTGACGCCCTCGACCCAATTCATTTGGAAACACTTTATACGACAGTTGCCAAAGCTTCTTACGTAACGAAATTAGAACCTTGTTAAACGACTTTCTCAGTCCCGCGCGACTCGAGCGAAATATCTAGTATTCAGATTTTACAGGAAACGTACCGTACAAAGAGCATGAATAATGTTCGTCGTGCACGAAAATGAATGAAAGGCCCATAAGAAAAGGACGGCACAGTCGTGCCTACGCGGTGTTTGAAACACGGGAGAAATTACTTTCTTATAAGCATCGTATCAGAGATAATTGAGACTGAATAAAAAAATCTACAGGGACCAGGGAACAAGCGTTTGTGTACGCGATGTCAGCGGCAGCTGCGGTGTGGAGGCTAGCGCGGGGGTGTGCCCTGGGCAACCTAGCCGCCTGCTCCTGCGCCACGCCGCCTCGGAGGGAACCACCGCTGCCTTCCGCGTTGATCTCGCCCTCGTCCTTCACTGCCACGTCCGCCTCCTTCGGCACGCTGTCCTCCAGGAACTCGTTCAAGTGGGGTGGCTGCGGCGACGACGTGAAGTCCGCGTCTCGGATGGCCAAGAGGTTCCTCCAAGGCGCGACGCCTCCTGGCACAGGTGCGACGGCCAAGTTCATGCACGCCGTCAACATGCACAACAACCGGGCGGGTCGAAGGGTAATTCCGATATCTAATCAATCCGTTTTTTTCATTAGAAATTTAGATGAAAATTATACGAAGCTATTTCAGAGTCAGAAAATATTTATACATACAGATCGATCTCTAAAATTCGTTTTTGTTTCTATTAGGCGGTCGAGCAATCTCTGACCCTCGAGTGCAAATGTCACGGAGTTTCCGGGTCGTGTAGCGTGCGAACCTGTTGGCGAGGCCTGGGTTCCGCGGGCCCGGGGGGAGCCGGGAATCGGCTGCTCCGGAGATACGCAACGGCGGCGGAAGTCCGACCGCGATCAGGCGGCAGGTTACCACCCTTGTATCATCACGATAATCTGCTGTACACCACCAAAAGCCCCGACTATTGTCTGCCGGACAAAAGGAAAGGCAGCCTCGGGACCGTTGGCAGGTAAATCAAATTTCCTTTTCTATCCTTTTACTGTATATATACGGCTGATAGGTAACATAAGACCGGTTTCGTACCGGTTTACTAGCGATTGTTTCGCTCTCCCTGTGACAATCGTATCCCCACCCTTTCTCTATAGCTTTTCTCTTGACAGTGAGTACAGCTAGTCCCATAAGTATATTTACACGTATTCAATATCAAATGCGGCAAGTGATACCGAAGTGCCTATTTAGGAATCGTGTTAAGAAAACCGTGAATAAAATATTGCCCAACTTTTTAGCTTAATTATATAGAGATTTGACAACAAGTTCGTCAACGGCTGTTGCTGGGAATCGCGAAAATGCTATTACCTATACTTGTTTATGTACGTAGATACGTAGGATAGTCGTAAAGTCGGACGTAGATAAAATGATAAAACACCTACACTGTGTATCATAACTATAAATCCAATGGGAAGAATCTATACACGATAAATTGTATACAATATCGATCGTCAACTAGGATTGAATCGTAAATTCATTTTTAAAACTATTATTTTGTGATCAAACGATTCTAGCATGTGTTATATGAAACAGCAATCNGAGTACAGCTAGTCCCATAAGTATATTTACACGTATTCAATATCAAATGCGGCAAGTGATACCGAAGTGCCTATTTAGGAATCGTGTTAAGAAAACCGTGAATAAAATATTGCCCAACTTTTTAGCTTAATTATATAGAGATTTGACAACAAGTTCGTCAACGGCTGTTGCTGGGAATCGCGAAAATGCTATTACCTATACTTGTTTATGTACGTAGATACGTAGGATAGTCGTAAAGTCGGACGTAGACAAAATGATAAAACACCTACACTGTGTATCATAACTATAAATCCAATGGGAAGAATCTATACACGATAAATTGTATACAATATCGATCGTCAACTAGGATTGAATCGTAAATTCATTTTTAAAACTGTTATTTTGTGATCAAACGATTCTAGCATGTGTTGATATCACTAGACTGCGGATCTTAAATATTGAAACTAACTGAGAAGGTTCATTTACAAAAATAATCACATCAAGCGTCTACTTTAGAGGATTGAAATAGAATGGATAAGTTATAGATGCGCAAGTACCAGTATCGTCGTTTCTTATCTTTTAATTTCATCAACGTGTATTCTCGCTCTGACCTTATGAGTAAGGATATGTCGCTTGGAACGACGTCAGGCGTATCAAATTGAATTTACAATGGAAACGACGGTATTGATAATTCTCTAATAAAAAATCTAACTGATGCTGGACATTAAAATGATACGATACGCGTGATATTTCAAAAGAGTTTACGGCCCGCGATTGGAGATGATCGCAACGTTCATTTCTGTCTTCGAGTAATCTCTACCTCGCGCTAATAAAATAGTGTGATGCGCGGCGCATCCAATCTACTCCGGGTCTGTTCCCTTTAGCCACACACAATGAATTCCACGCCTCGATCTCAGTTATCTTCGGATACTCGGTTTATTTATGCGACTGTCTTGGTAATTATCTATGAGAGAAGACCTCCGAGTTAGGGCGGGATACCATTTTTCCAAATCAGAAAACCTGTTCTTCAATTCGAATAAATCCTCTGCTTTACGATGTTCAAACCTTCATCTCTGTATCTCTTTCTCATCCTTGAGATACATTCGCTAGAACTTTCATAGAAAGCACACCATTAATTATTTATGTATTTCCACGCGCATTGAATAATTAATGGAATTTCGTCAAATGATCTAATATCATTTGCATATAGAGAATATTTCAATATCCACTTAAATAGATCAGTTTTGGATGACCCTGTACACGTTTTCTCTTGTAAATCGTTTTTAGCTGAATGTACGATCAAGGAAATCTCATGAATAAGACAAATTCTTATGCAATTCGCGAACTTATCAGATGCTACTTTTGGACAGGTTAATATTTCATTCCCTTCGGATAATATATGGTACCAGGTTTCTCTCCGAGCACCAGTGATCGTGAATGGCCTGCAGCCTCAAAACCAGTAATTATAGCCCTTCGGTATAATTATACAAAGTGGGCGTGGTGAATGTTTATTACGGGACGCTTTCGACTACTTCGCCGTATACTTTTAAGAACCGTTTTTTCTTGACACTGCGCGTACAGTCCCTACTACGAAATATGACAGAACCGTGTACGAATCTCATTTACATAAATCAAATACTAATAACTAACTGAGATCTAATACCTCCTGTTGCGATAAAGCTAGCTCCGTATAGACTCTATATTGTAGAGGATCATTGTAAATGCATTGCAATTAGTAGAAAACTGTTGCATCGGGAGCGTTGCTAATTATATTGTATTTTCAGGCAATGCAACGGTAGCAGTACGGGATACGAGGGTTNAAACCTTCATCTCTGTATCTCTTTCTCATCCTTGAGATACATTCGCTAGAACTTTCATAGAAAGCACACCATTAATTATTTATGTATTTCCACGCGCATTGAATAATTAATGGAATTTCGTCAAATGATCTAATATCATTTGCATATAGAGAATATTTCAATATCCACTTAAATAGATCAGTTTTGGATGACCCTGTACACGTTTTCTCTTGTAAATCGTTTTTAGCTGAATGTACGATCAAGGAAATCTCATGAATAAGACAAATTCTTATGCAATTCGCGAACTTATCAGATGCTACTTTTGGACAGGTTAATATTTCATTCCCTTCGGATAATATATGGTACCAGGTTTCTCTCCGAGCACCAGTGATCGTGAATGGCCTGCAGCCTCAAAACCAGTAATTATAGCCCTTCGGTATAATTATACAAAGTGGGCGTGGTGAATGTTTATTACGGGACGCTTTCGACTACTTCGCCGTATACTTTTAAGAACCGTTTTTTCTTGACACTGCGCGTACAGTCCCTACTACGAAATATGACAGAACCGTGTACGAATCTCATTTACATAAATCAAATACTAATAACTAACTGAGATCTAATACCTCCTGTTGCGATAAAGCTAGCTCCGTATAGACTCTATATTGTAGAGGATCATTGTAAATGCATTGCAATTAGTAGAAAACTGTTGCATCGGGAGCGTTGCTAATTATATTGTATTTTCAGGCAATGCAACGGTAGCAGTACGGGATACGAGGGTTGCGAGTACCTTTGTTGCGGCCGGGGGCATATAACGAAGACGGAGGAGGTACTGGAACGATGCGATTGCAAGTATATCAGTTGCTGTTACGTAAAGTGCAAGACGTGCAGAAGAGTCATGAAAACCTACGAGTGCAAATGAATTCGCGCGAATTCGTATCGGTATCCCAGTTATTAGACGTACAAATAAATTCTCGCGACCAACTTTCGACTCCGAGTCTTGTATACTTACGAGACGACATATAACAGTGTGCCAATAAGAACTGACTCATTCGTTCATCAATCAACATTTACTCGTTCCACGAGTCCTTCATTAAAATGTCCTCATTAACTCCGTGTGCATCGGTATTCAGGTTTCCAATTAAAGCCAGGGGAACTTATTTGTACACCTAACGTCTCCGCCGAACAATAACAAATGTATTCGAATTAATATTCTCCAGGGACTCTCTATAAGTAATTTACGTTCGAGACTTAATTGTGTAGTACAAATAATTTCGATTGAAACAAATGCGAGAACAAGTTTTCGAGAATTCCTACAAGTACGTAAAACATATATGATTTAATGATTAATTGATCGTCGACGATGAAGATACTTAATTAGAACGTACGTGTAATGATAATATTTAAACAAATAAAACCCTTATTTATCTCAACTGCTATATTTATTAAAGTCTTCGATATGACGAATAGATAATCACAGCCACTGCCTGCTGACGTTGTTCAAACACAGACATGCGTTTATCTCTGACCCTGAGACGATTTATAAGCACGAGATTTCATGCAACAATGTTTCGTATTACTTGAGATACCGGAAACCGAAGGTTACTTTTCATAGTGAAACAGAAATCCGTAAGTGCATAAACATCCGCTATAAATAATAAAGATCAGAAACGAAATTTTGATAGGAAGCAGGCAATGCTGTGCCATGTTAGACATGTAGGCGTATTTAGTACGATGTAAATAGTAATTTGACTAAGAATTATACTCTAACAATAAATCTTACTTGGCATAGAGAAGCGGCTCTTTTTGTTCTGCCTTGAAACCACTCAGAAGTAACACGTATTGTGCAGTGATCCGGTTCACGGCATTTCGCCCCACGACGCCAATTAACAATCACGTCGTATTGTTTATGACACACTTATTAAATAATTCAGTATGCACGCACAATAAAACCTGCCGAACAACACGGATCGCCCGAAGCTCGTCACAGGGATGTTACTGCGATCTGTGTAAACGACCGTAACTAATATGATTTAATGCGCTATTGAAAAGGGGGCGACACGTCGCGCTAAAAACGAGGGAAAACGCTACTTCCTGTACCAGGACCGTTGGCTCGATCAGCTGGACGATTAATACTCAGGCGTGAGTACTCACCACCGTTTATAATGAATAATTCGTTTAAAGTAATCGCGAGTGCGAATCCAATTCATGTCAGTTCGCGATACGTATTTTAATGTACGTGGTAGGTATGCGGCAAGTCAATTCTGTCTTAGGGACTTTAAAAGTTCTTGGTTTTTCTAGGGCACGGGTTCCCAAAAGATTCTATCTCGTCGCGTAATGGCTGCTTCCGGAGTTTTTTGCAGTAGGTCCTTATAGATCGCGATAAGTGAACAGTGCAATGTGATCTCTTCGTCGGTATTTCAGAAGCTATTCCGTTGTGTTTTGGTAGACACTTGCCGAAAGTGAATATCATCTTTGTGCGTCAAGTGGAACAATGTAATGGGACACCCAAACATCGTCGGGTCGGATGGCGAGAGGCAATAAGGAAGAAGAACGAGATAAAGGTAAGTATGAATGCATGCTTTTACGATGAAATATTTCCCACGTATTTGAAACAACTCTCTTAATAAGATAATTGCGTATTGTATACTACCTATAATTTTTGTGGAATTTTTATAAGGTCCACGTTTAACGGTTTGTTCATTTGTCATGTGCATATATTGATAGTAATATGCATTTTCATATATGTCATTGGATGCAATCAGAAAATGTTTGAGAGGAAACACAGATTACTAACACGGTATATCGAAAATAATGACGAAAATATACGTGTATCGTTTGATATTTCCATTTTTTTAATCTGACTGAGATCTT
>SMSR01015646.1:0-12376 GCA_019453355.1 Ceratina japonica | reverse complement strand
AATAAGGAAGAAGAACGAGATAAAGGTAAGTATGAATGCATGCTTTTACGATGAAATATTTCCCACGTATTTGAAACAACTCTCTTAATAAGACAATTGCGTATTGTATACTATAATTTTTGTGGAATTTTTATAAGGTCCACGTTTAACGGTTTGTTCATTTGTCATGTGCATATATTGATAGTAATATGCATTTTCATATATGTCATTGGATGCAATCAGAAAATGTTTGAGAGGAAACACAGATTACTAACACGGTATATCGAAAATAATGACGAAAATATACGTGTATCGTTTGATATTTCCATTTTTTTAATCTGACTGAGATCTTTTTTTTTTTTATTTATTTATTTTACGTCGCATCAACTGCTAAGGTTATTAGCGACGTCGTTAAGAGATGTGTTCACATTATTTGGTTAATGAGTCCGGTTTCTTTAATAAACTTCAATAAGTCTAGAAGTTTTTTATCTTTTAAATTATCCTTAAGCGTAGGTTCGAGGTTGTACTTATTACGATAGAAAGAGTGCTTGGCGCAATGTAACACCAGATGTACCATGGAGACTATAGATCCGCATTCAACACATTCGGGCGGTTGACTTTTTGATAATATATAAGAGTGAGTAATCCTAGAGTGCCCTATTCTAATTCTAGAGACTGCCACTTGATCCCTTCTTGATGTGGCAGTGATTGTATTCAGATTTTCAAAAAAGTCACCGGTAATATTCTTAATATGGTTCGGAGCGTTTCTTTTCCATTCATCTTCCCACTGAGACTTCAATCTATTCCTAGATTCCGTAATTAGATCTTCTAACTGAAGTTGATCACCAGAGATTGGATACTGTGCATTTGCCGCTTTTTTAGCTTCTTGGTCAGCTCTTTCGTTGCCTGTTATACCAATATGCCCTGGGATCCAAACCAATTTGGTTTTGTTTCCCTTCTCCAAATTTGAGATCTTTTGTTTAACATTACTGCTCATGTTAGCAGTGCCACTTCTGACAAAATGTGCTTAGCTCTAACAATTATTATTGATCATAATATAACATTTGTTAACAGATCGAAATCATAATCAGTAATTTGCCTTTAACATTTCATTCCATGGCGTACAAGATTGATACGTATGAAGCCGTGGCCTTCAGCATCTAGAAAAATTATTATATTTGTCGTACAACTATTAAATTACAAGAGATCGAATCGGGGAAGTTTTGGAGCTTGTGATTTAGATTTCATTTCTATGAGTACTTACATTGGCGAACGTTACGAGAGATAAAGTCGTAAACTTCCCAATAGTTAGAGTCAAAGACTTTTGCGAACGCAGTATTATTAATAAGAGTGCACGGCTCTCTTGAATACTCAAATCGTACCAATTAGAATTATACGCCACCCAACCGACGTGTTCAGCCTAGAAAAATCCTTCACGTATTCCAATTGTTGCGAAACATTTAAACAATTGTAAGATACGTGATATCGTTAGTCTTACTTTCGTAGTAAGATATTCTCCAGTGTAGCAAAGTATCAAGGCCTCAAAGTTGATGGATAAATAGTATGAAAAGGTCTTGGATAATTTTGTTAAAAACTGCCCAGTGTCCAGCGACTTTAAACAATTAGGCTTCAGGTAGTGATCTTCCAGCTTCAGGTAGGAGAAAAGTCAATGTTTACTCACAGTAACAAGCACGAAACTGATGAAACAGATGACGATAATATCGAAAAAAAACTGTATCAATGCGATCATCGTGAAAAGACTCTCAATATTCTCCGATAGATTGATCACTCTTTCGTGTTTCATTATGACATCCCTCATGCTCGTCAATCGTGCTTGTTTCTCCTTTCGACTATCTAAATCTTCTTTCAGTCTCTCGGTGATTACTTCGATCCGAGCTGCCACGTGAATCACCTGAAGTGGAGAACCAATTTGTTTATACAAATAGAAAAAAAAGAATTATTGACACTTACAAGAGTGGTGGACAACGCCATGAATATTCCGGCGATTATCGCGAATATCCATTCTGCGATCACTTGCACGCTCACTATTATTTCATACACAGGTGATTTAGTTGAATCGAATGGGAAGGTCATGGCCACCAAAAATTTCCTCTCTACTGTATCGTCGCTAGGACCGAGAAACACAGTTGCTGTGTAAAAGGGGACGCTAGGGAAAAATAGTATTAGCGTTATTTTAGTGATGCGGTCAGACAGTGCAGCCTTTTGCATCATTATTTGGTTATCGTACTGTCCAAGATCATTCCAATCCTCAGCCATAATCGCGAGCGTCTCAGCAAGAACTCTGCATAAAATCATCGCTAATTTTTCGAGCAAATTCAGAGAATGTTTTCCTTTTATATCAAGGATAGACGATTTGTGAACTTACCTTTGATTAAGGCAAGTTACAACGAATTTTGTAAGAACAAGCATGTTGCTGAATGCGATACTTAATTTGTCCAACAGGTCTACCATAGATTCAGTTTTAACATGAATTATACAGTACCAGTATTCAAGTATCAGAAACGTTGATAAAACTAGTATAATAGTGAAACACTTCAACATCTTGTACGAGCAGCCAGGCCAAACGCCGATTACGCGGAGACAAGTCTCCATTAAGTCGCTGACTATACTTTTCGCAGCCATGAATCTTATTTTAATATATACAGCTTTCGTTGGGATACCGAATAATTAAAATCTTTTTGTTTAGAGATAAATGAGTAGGAATAATATGGTACACTGACGAAGTGTCTTTGATATCAAATTATATAACAGCAAATATAAGTATAGAAATAAACATATTTCTTGAAAGGTCTTGGCGCGACTGAGGAGTTCGTTCTTCGTTCTGGGCAAAAGATAGGAAAAGAGGGAGGGAAAAGTTTCATAACAATTTTCCACTGGGATCTATAATATATCATCATCGTGCATTGAAGAAGAGTAAAGATTACATAATGATATTACAGTATAGCCGAACATGATCTGTGCAATTACTATTTAAAGAGAAAATCCAGGAGGAACTTCTTGCCTTATACGTAGATATGTAATTTGACGAAGTCTAAACTTAGACTTTAGACGAAGTTTAAATCAGTCTACAATGAATATAATCAATATTCATGATCAAAGTTTTACATTTAATGTGTCCAACTCTGACTAAAAGTTTTATTTCACCGTCATAGATGCTCGTGATATCGATATACTCGCGTGTTCTTCGCATCGAGTATCCAATGTTGGAGAGATCAGTCTGTTTCTAGAGAAATCAGCGACGGAGGTGCAAATGTCAACGTGTAGTGCAGAGGTACCATATTTCACATACTAATTAAACATACGTAGCGTCGAACACATGTTTCTCAGAAGCTGGATCACACAATTAATTTCAGTGGTTAGGTTCAGCAGAAATGATCATCGTAAACTCTACATTAGTTAAAGACGCATCAAATTACTTTTATTCAATTAGTATTCAAACGCAGGTTACATTGTTTCAATAATATTCGAAATAGCTTCAGGTAGAATTTCATGTTCTGACGAATTCACCCAAGGCATCCACGTTCCATTAAAGTGTTCTGGGTAGGAATCTGGATTCGGTGACTTATTCGTCTGATGCATCAAAACTTTATAGTATTCTTCGATGTAGCTATCGATCTCGTTAACTATCTGTGAACAGTAAACTGAACTTCGATGTTTGCTCTAAGAACATAAAGTATACGGAGCAAATCTTATACTTGCATATGGGTACTCCGAAGACAAATCCGTAGTTTCGCAGGGATCGTTATAAATATCAAACAAACACTTGTCGAAGCATTTTGGATAGCTCGTAAAATTTTGGCAAACAACTATCGCTTCCCTTCGGAGTTGAATTATTTTATTCGCATCTAAATTATAATTTGATATACCAGCAATAGCTGAACCCACGGGGGAATGTAAAATACTTGAGATATTGTATTCTGGATATGATTTATCAGCACCAGTATCCCCATAATAGTCACCATACAAAGCTACTGCTCCTACGTGTAAAAATATTTAATCTATACCGATTGAAATCTATTATAATAAATTAACATTAGATCGATTAAAATATCTCATATATTTGTAACTTGTATATTGATGCGTTAGTATGATAACATAATTCTACTTACCTTTAATCAATTTGTATCTTTTCATCAACGCCGCTGAGGTATTGCTCGCTTCGTCAATATTTAACAACACCGTCTTACGCTTATCTTCCCCTGTTTCTGAGGTGATAGTAGACCATTGTTCGACACCGTCTAAATCCTCCCCCAAATCGTCCAAATTGCCACCAGCGGCTGAATACAACGTTGGCAGCCAATCCGTGATGTGAATTAATTTATTAGTGACTCTTGAAGGGTTTTTTATTAACGGAGAATATATGCAAGCTGTCCCACGAATTCCACCATCGAACAACGTAAATTTCAACTGAAAATCAAAATAGCAGTCGGACGAAATATCAGAGTTCATGAAAAGCAGATTAATTGTACGGTTCGAAAAGTGTGAGAAGGGTTTCTACTGGAATTAGTTTCATCAGATTTTCGACTAGAGAACGTAAGTCTTGATGTAAGGGCCTGGAGTGCGACGATTCGACAGCCGTAATAATATTTAATTCATGTTCCTATTACCCCTCGCAGAGGGTAGTTTGATCCATAATTCTCTAATAATCCCTCGGTCTGTGCACCATTGTCAGACATGAAAACGATAATCGAGTTCTCCAACATGCTCGCTTGGTTCAACGCCCGAACAACCCTGCCAATCGATTTGTCCATGGCAGTGACCACCCCTAAATAAACCTTCGCATATAATTCTGTCTATATGTATATCTATATATGTCTTCTTATATGTATTCATTTTAAATGTCGCACGTTCATGTTTCATTATAAATCTTCTTAACTCTTTGTATTATATACCTGCAAATTTTCTTCTATTAAAATCTTCGATGTAGCCCAAAGTTTCATTCACGTATTTCTCGTCGCGAACTTCCATGACTTCTTCGGCGTCGCTAGCATGAGCAGCGAGATGAGATAGCTGTAGATAAAGAGGTTTAGATCGATCATGACTCGAAATTATGTCCTCCGCTCGTTCTGATATCAAATCAGTCATGTACTCGTATCTGTACTCAGGAGATAAGTGCCCTGGGACATCGTAATGCAAATCGTGCCCGACGTGATTCTGTAACGTGATTAAAAATGTATTTATGCTTTCAAGTGGAGACTTGATAAAATCAGTTTCTAACAGCACTCGAGGCTCGATCATTTGCTCTATGAATGCACCGAGCTTGAACTATATACTTTATATCGTAATAGTAAAATTTTCAGATAAATCTCACGTCCTGATCGATGGTATGATTGAAGTACGAGATGTAACCATTGTAATATCCCAAAAAGGTGTCGAAACCGCGATAGGCCGGTGTGTACCGATCCTCGTAATAGCCGACGTGCCACTTCCCCACGAGGTGAGTCGTGTATCCTAATTTCTTTAAATGGGCAGGTAAAAGGGTATTGTTTAAAGGGATCGCGCGTGGTTCCCCTGCTTTTAAAGGATACCCTTGCATACCTGTCGGGTAATTAGCAAGTTTATATAAGATTTCTTAACAAGATAAAGTCACGATCTCTTATCACAGATAAGAAAGATTATCTTAAGTCAAAGTTTAATTCAACAATTGATATGTTATCAAATGATCATTGATTATCTGATGCAACACAAACAATCACGGTTATTTTATTTTTAGATTTAGATGACTCGTATCTGCTCGACAGCAGCCTGCACATATTCATATGTATCGAATTACTCCGTTACACATACGTTCTGGTATTCATAAAGGTCATACGACTGCAATAGAGATCCTGTTGAAAGGATACCTGTTCGTATAGGATAACGTCCGGTAAGAAAGGCTGTCCTTGATGGTGTGCATATTGGTAAAACGTAATGCCGTTGTAGTATCACACCATTGTAAGCCAGAGCGTCTATATTTGGCGTGGATATTTGATTGGCACCGTGGAAGCTTACATCGTTCCAGCCCTTTGCGAGGTCATTCAATTCTTTATAATTACCCAAGCATTACATTTAGATAAGAATAATAATCTTACGAGATCGTCCGCCATAATAACGATTATGTTCGGTCGCCTTCCATCTGTTCCTCTTTGATGTACGGTCACTACATAGTACAATCCTGAGAAAACGATCACAGACACTATGAGAGTCAGGATAACTTTCCAAATTCGAAACATGATTATTAGATCGTTTCAATATGATAAAGCAGTTCGATTCAATTTTTATTAGTGTTTTTTGGCAGAAATATTGCCGTGCATATTATAGTTCGATAATGGATCACTGTTTAAACCTGCGCGGTGCACAACTGATTGTCAGCAACGTGTGTTTAATGCTCCACCTGGTGAANAATAGAGATCCTGTTGAAAGGATACCTGTTCGTATAGGATAACGTCCGGTAAGAAAGGCTGTCCTTGATGGTGTGCATATTGGTAAAACGTAATGCCGTTGTAGTATCACACCATTGTAAGCCAGAGCGTCTATATTTGGCGTGGATATTTGATTGGCACCGTGGAAGCTTACATCGTTCCAGCCCTTTGCGAGGTCATTCAATTCTTTATAATTACCCAAGCATTACATTTAGATAAGAATAATAATCTTACGAGATCGTCCGCCATAATAACGATTATGTTCGGTCGCCTTCCATCTGTTCCTCTTTGATGTACGGTCACTACATAGTACAATCCTGAGAAAACGATCACAGACACTATGAGAGTCAGGATAACTTTCCAAATTCGAAACATGATTATTAGATCGTTTCAATATGATAAAGCAGTTCGATTCAATTTTTATTAGTGTTTTTTGGCAGAAATATTGCCGTGCATATTATAGTTCGATAATGGATCACTGTTTAAACCTGCGCGGTGCACAACTGATTGTCAGCAACGTGTGTTTAATGCTCCACCTGGTGAAACGAGACATATATGCATATACACATCTACGTTTACCTACACGTATATAGGATCAAACAATCGAGTTCTTTGCACCGCGGAGATACGATCACACGTGATCCGGAATTCAGACACAAAGCGTGAGACAGATTAGAAAACACCTGGGAGATAAAATACGCGAAACACACTCTGAAAACAAAACTCCGCGAGACCGTTCGAGGCGGATACTTCGACGGCTCGTCGCAGAGTGTCCTGTTCGCGCGTCCCAAAAATACGGTTGGCCTCAGGACTCCAAGGAGAGGATTTTCGCTTTCACCACCCTCACATGATTCCCACGTGGTCGACGAGTAACTTCCCCAAGTGTTTTCATCAAGGACAACCAGGCATCTCGTAGTCGAGTCTTAATAAAGAAGCTCGGAACCCGAGTGTCCGGCATCTGGGACTCATCGCTCCGCGGGCCCGTGACGATTGGAGACCAGGCAACGTGCGCGGAGGTCCCATGCCCTTGAGTTTCTTACAAAAGCGTAAGATAGGAGGTATAAGACAGTTTGCTTGTGTGTTAAGCAGTTAAGTTAATTACATGTGCATACCGGTGATAAAAATACTTATCGAAAACGTAAAGACTCTTAAATGAAAGTTGAAACCTTACATTAAGGAAACAAACTCATGTTCCTGAAAAAATTTTATTAGATATTTTTGAACGTTTCTTGTAAACACATAAATTTCAACGAAAACATTGAAAACGTAAGGCAGTGCACTTACTGTTTGCATAAGTATCTTTATCTCAAACTCCAATGTATTTGAGAATTTTTGTCTCTGTTCATAAATACCTATGCAGAACGATTGTTTTTAAGCGGATTCCACTTACAATTGTGATAAAATTCGCGAGTCCTCGTATTAGTTTCAAGGCAACTTGATTCATTGTTTTGATCTAGTTTTAGTCTAACGATAGATAACGGAGGAGTATTTCGTGCAGTATTCGATATTTGTTAATTTGAACGAGATTTCTTGTTTAACAACACTTTATTCATGTTAAATGTGCTAAGTAGATCGTTAGATACTGCTTGTGCATTACTAAGATTTGAAGAACTCATATTGTTTAGAGATAAATGAATAGAAATAATACGGTGCGTAATTTCATAGGAGATAAACTTACACAAACGTAGCTGTTTGATATGAAACTAACAATAAGTATAAGTATAGAAATACACGTCTTACTCGAAGGGTCTTGGCGCGAGTGAAGAACGCTTTCTTTATTCTGGGTCGAAGAAGGGAAAAAACAGGGAGGGAAAAGTTTCGTAACAATTCTGCTCTAAGGCCTGTAATATATAGTCATCGTGCATTCACGAAGATTAGAGCTTCCATAATGATGTTATGGTATACCAAAACATGATCGATGCCGTTACTATTTAATAAGAGAGTCCAGGGGGAACTCATTTTTCTGTGTACACAGAAATATCGTCCAACGTACTCTAAGTTTATTCGATAAAACGGAGTTTAAATGAGCCTGCGACGTATTAGCCACGGCTATCGCATCAACATTCAGGATCAAAGTTTCGCATTGATTATGTCCAATTTTAACTGACAATTTTATTTCACTGTCATGTAGAGGGTCGTGATGTCGATGCACTCGTATGTCCTCGTGTTGCGTGTAGAACGTGAAAAAGATCGGCACTCCAGCCATCCCGCTTTCTGTAGAAATCCAGTAACGGAGGTGGTAGTGTCAACGTGTGCAGGTACTCTATTTCGTATAAAAATACTATAATCATCAGGATTAAAATCAATTAAATGTCGAATATCGTCGTAAACTCTATATTAGTTAGAGATACGGTAAATTACTTTTATTCAATTAGTATTAAAAGACAGGTTTTAGCAACGAATACATCCCGTGCCATTGAGATGTTCAGGAATAGTTAATAGCTGTTAAATTGTACATTTTACGTGGATTTTTTATTTGATGCAATTTTATGTGCATTATCGTTGCATTCGATTAGAATTGTATTCCACCCCATCGCAATGACGATTATCAATTATTACGGGTTGCTCGCTAATTCTCTAACCTTTGCTAATTAACGATTAGCGTTTTATTCCATTATACAGTTCAAGTAATATTATTTGTGGATGCGATCGGGAAATGTTTGAAAGGAAATGTAGATTTCGACGATAACGAAGAAAATATACGTGTATCGTTTAATATTTCAAGTCTGTTAGTCTGAACGAGATTCCTTGTTTAAAAACACTTCATTCGTGTTAGCTTTACCATTTCTGACAAAATGTGCTTAGCTGTGATCACTATTGTTAATTGTAATATAAAACATGCAATTTGTTGACAGTTTGTTATCATAATCAGTAGTTTGCCATTAACATTTCACTCCATGGCGTACAAGACTGATACGTATGAAGCCGAGGCCCTCATCATCTAGAAAAATTATTATACTTATCGTACACAACTATTGAGTTGCAAGTGATCGAACGAGGGGAACAAGTTTTGAAGCGTGTGATTTATATTTCATTTCTGGGAATACTTACACCGGCGAACGTTACAAGAGATAAAGTTGTGAACTTCCCAATGGTCAGGACCAAAGACTTTTGCGAACGTAGTATTATTAACAAAAGTGCACGGGTTTCGTCGATACTCAAATCATACCAATTAGAACTGTACGCCACCCAACCGACGTGTTCAGCCTACAAAAATCCTTCGCGTATTCCAATTGTTTCGAAATATTTAATCAATTCCAAGATACACAATACCGTTAGTCTTACCTTTGTGGTAAGATATTCGCCAGTGTAGCAAAGTATCAGGGCTTCACCGTTGATGGACAGATAGTATGAAAAGGTCTTTGATAGTATCGTGAAAAATTGACCAGTGTCCAGCGACTTTAAACAATTTGGCTTCAGATAGTAAAAAAGTAGATTTAGTACAAATGTTTACTCACAGCGACAAGCACGAAACTGATAAAACACATGACGATGATGTCGTAAAGAAACTGGACTAGTGCAATTATCGTGAGGAGACTCTCAATATGTTCCGATAGACTGATCACTCTTTCGTGTCTCAGTATGATACCCCTCATGCTGGTTAAACGTGCTTGTTGCTCCTTTTGACTGTCTAAATCCTGTTTCAGTCTCTCGGTGATTACTTCGATCCGAGCTGCCACGTGAATCACCTGAAACGGAGAACCCAGTTATATTTATACGAATAAAAATTGGAGAATGGAACTTACAAGAGTGGCGGACAATACTATGAACATTCCTGCCATCATCGCGAGTGCCCATTCTGCGACCAACTGTACGCTCACTATTATTTCATACACAGGTGATTTAGTTGAATTGAATGGGAAGGTCATGGCCGTCGCAAATTTTCTTTCTTCTGTGTCGTTGCTAGGACCGAGGAAAAACGTTGCGGTGTATAAAGGGACACTAGGGAAATACATTATTAGCGTTAATTTAGTGATACGGTCAGACAGCGCAGCCTTCTTCGTCATTATTTGTCTGTCGTACTGTTCAAGATCATTCCAATCCTCAGCCATAATCGCGAGCGTCTCAGCAAAAACTCTGCATAAAATCATGCATGATCAACAATTTCATTGAGTATTGCTTATGAATGGTTTGAAATGTTTCTAATTTTTGTATAAGTTCGAAGAATATTTTGATTTTTATGTCAAGGATATAGAATATAATGATCTTACCTTTGATTAATGCAAATGACAATGAATTTTGTGAAAACGACCGTATTAGAAAATGCGATACTTAAATTGTCCAACTGATCGGCCATAGATTCAGTTTTGACGTGCGTTATGCAGTACCAGTATTCAAGCGTCAGGAAGATTAACACAAATGTTATCAAAGCGGTACGTTTCAACACCCTGTACGAGCAGTTAGGCCAAACTCCGATTAGGCGGAGACAAGTCTCCAGTACGTTGCTGACTATACTTTCCGCAGCCATGAATATTAATATATATAACTTTCGTTGGGATACGAAAATTCGATTATTAGATATTGCCTGTACATTATAGCAAAATTTATAAAAATGTTTCTGTTTACAGATAAATAATATCCTGCATAATTTCTTAATAGACGAACTTACACTGATGTGGGGTGTCTTTGACATGAAACTAACAACAGATATAAGTATAGAAATAAACGTATTACTCGAAAGGTCTTGGCGCGACTGAGGAATACTCTCTTCATTCTTGGCAAAAGAAAGGAAAAGCGGGAGGGAAAAGTTTCATAACAATTTTCCACTGGGATCTATAATATATCATGCTCGTGCGCATTCAAGAAGATTATGGCTTCCATAATGATATTACAATACAGCAGAACGTGATCTGTGCAATTACTATTTAATAAAAGAATCCAGGGGGAACTTCTTTCTTTATACGTAGAAATATCATTTGACGTAGTCTAAATTTATCTAATAATACGAAGTTTGAGTCGATCTACAACGAATTAGACGTAGCGTATCAAAGTTTTACATTGAGATTGCGTATAACTTTTTATTTCATAAAGAGTCGTGTATGCATGATTATGAATGCATGAAATTCATATGAAGAGGGTCGTGATATTGATACACTTGCGCACTTCGTATCGCGTCTACAACTTTAGACCAATTTTATCCGAGGCATCGACGTTCCATTAATGTGTTCACGGTAGGAAGCTGGACAGTTAATAATTGCTAAAAAATGAAATGAACATTGCACTGTGCATGATTCAAAGGATAATACATGTGTCGAATAGTAGTTTCGGAGAAATAAAGAGGATCTTCTGTTTAACAGTACTTTATTTAGAATTCGTGCTTTTAAAACATTAGTGCATCGTACAGTATTAACTATTCTTCTTCGTTCTGTTCGTCAATTCTTCAGTCAGTTGACTAGCTTACTCCATCGCGTACAACACCGACACGTACGAGGCCGATGCTTTTAACATCTATAAAAATTGTCAGAAGCACACATCTATTTTTATTAAGAAGCATCCACTTGATTTCATTTATAAAGAGACTGCTCTGTTATATTGCTAAACGAGACGAAAAGTAGAAAAAAATGTGAGTTCGTTTATTGAAATTAAAAGTCGACTTTACACTGGCGAACGTTTCGAGGGACAACTTCTTGAACTTCCCAATGGTCAAACCCAACGGCCTCTGCGAGCGCAGTATTAATAACAGTAGTGTACGATTCTCCTCAATGCTCAATTCGTACCAATGCGAATTGTACGCCACCCAACCAATACTTTCACTCTGTAAAAAATTCTTCCTTTTGAGTAATTTAAGTAAGACGTTTCGTTGATTAATGTCGATATTTTGTCGTCTTACTATCGAACTGAGGTATTCACCGGTGTAACAGAGTATCAGAGCTTCGAAGTTAACAGCTACGTAGTACGGTAAGCATTTGTATATGACTGTGACCATCTCGTCGGTGCCTAAGGACTTCAGAAATTGTACAAATGAATTTGGGAAT
>SMSR01015645.1:61292-75498 GCA_019453355.1 Ceratina japonica | reverse complement strand
AGAGAAGTCGGAGGAGGATGCGTTGCCTAAAATGGAAGAGGTTGCCGAACCTGTCGCGGAACAGAGAGTGTCTGCGACCGACGTTCCGTTAGAAGTTTCCAGGATCAATCCAGAGTCGATTACCCAAGCGCCGATGTACAACAATCCTTGCGGAGGCGGAAACAGGGGCAACTTCAGAGGCGGATACAGAGACAACGCGAGACACAGTCACGGCGGCCAGAATTACGGAAGAGACTCCTTAGGTGGAGGTGGAAGACACAGTTATGGAGGAGGTGGAGGCAACTTCGGGAGAGATTTCGGGCCACCTCCGTTTTACAATCCGAATTTCGAACACTGTGGCCCTCCGGGTCCTCCGCTTTTCGGCGGCAATCCCCCGTTTCGAAATCGGAATCCTCAACATTTCAGAAACGAAAGGTATAGATCTCAGAGCCACGGCAGAACGAAAAGCGTATGCTCGCTCGATCTGTTTGTCATGGGCAATGTTAAACGAGTTTTAATTTTGTATTTTTACAGATTTCGTTTCATGCCTCCTATGAGGCCGCAATTTAATTTCGCCGAAGGTTTCTCGGAACATCCTTTCCCGGAAAGGTTCAATCGTCCTAGATCCCCGCAACCTCCCGTGGAACGTCCACAAAACAACATGCCACCGAATCTACCGGAAGACACTCCGAGAATCGATAACGTGGATCAGCAACCGCAAGACGCCGAGAACTCCTCCGTCAGACAGGAAGAGGATTGTGATATTTACTGCGACATAGAGACGAAGTCTGATGGAGAACTTCAAGATCAACAGAACGGTTCGATGGCGCTATTACCGCCGCCGGAGCCTCCGTCGGGGCTGTTGGACTTCGAAGAGAACTCGAGGAGCGACAAAGACAGCGATCAAGAACTGGTCATCGACGACAGTCAAAAAGAGGATACTCCGAAGAACGACAAATACGATCCCTTCTCGGTGGACAGTGACACCGACAGCGAAACGAAGAAGAACGACGAAGTGTCCGAGGAAAAAGTCGAAGAACAGCCCGTGCAATGCGCGAAACAGCCGGAAACGACGACGACGACGACGACGACTCCGGACACGTCTGTTCGTTTGCCAGCTTACGAGGACGAGGACGAAGAGGATTCTCAAGCCGACTGTCCGAATTTCTCTATTTACTCGTCCCAAACTATAGACGTAGCACGGCACACGCAGCAGCAGTTGTCTCAGCAAATAGGACCTCTCGAACCGCCCCCGTTACCCCCTTCGATCCCGGACGACGACGACGTGATCGTTGGTGACGTTCAAGCCTGCGATCTCGCGGACATACCGGAACCCTCGGATCCGTACGTCGAAGCATTGAGAAAGGAAAGGCGAACTTTGAGTAAGATTCCCCCGAAGAAAATTTCTCACGACAGCAGGGGGAAGATCACGTTCAAGATCGGTACTAAGTTAAAAATTAATAACAGACTGCTTGGACTACAGCAAGAGGAAGAGAAAGAGAATAACGACGAGAAGAAAAAAGAACCTGAGGTAAGCGACGAATGTCACATGTGCACCGTATTTTACGTAGCGTTGTTGTGTTATAAATTTTACTTTTACAGCCTGCAAAAGACGAAGAGACCTCTGTCGATCGCGAGGAAGAACGAATGAAAATCGCTAAAAGCAGATTCGAGGAGGAGATGCAGTTGAAAGCGGAGAAAGAACGTTCGGGAGAGCCCGTGATATCTGCGGACTCGTTGAAGGAAGGCGACACGAACGAAGAAGAAAAAGTGCAAGAATGTGTATGTGCTCCTGAACGCGAAGGGGTGGAGATGGATGGAAATGTAGTCGTTTCCTCAGAAGCGACCGAGTCGTTCGATAAAAAAGTAGAAAACGAATTGAGCAGCGAGTGTCTGTCCGACGAAGGAAGCGAGACCTTCGCGTCGCTTCGTAAGACGCCAAAGACCGACGTCGAGGAAGAAGATTCGAAGGACGTTCCGAAAATTGAAGAGGAGGAACGCGTCGAAACGAAGATTGAGGAACCCCGGGACTTTGACAGCGACAAAGACGACAGAGACGACAAAGATCGGCGACATATCGTGGACGGGGACGAAGAGGACGAGGACGACGAGGAAGACGAGGACGAAGATGAGGACGAAGAGGAGGAAGAACGATTTCCTATCGAAAAAGAGAAGTCGAGTAAAAAAGTGATCGAAGAGGACGACAAGAATACGTGGGACTCGGACGGGGCTTATACCCCTTGCAAGGACGAACTTCCATTGAGGGAATCGAAGTCGTCTGAACGTTTGCCGCCCATCGAAAGCGGTTTAGAACCGATCACGCCGACGAAAGATAGACCCGACGATTTCGACAGCTGCAGAACTCCGGTGGATTACGCTGTCCTGGGTACGGAAGCTATTTCGGAGACGGACGAGGCGATGAATTTCGAGGACGAGTCGACGTTGGTGAGCTTGCGAAAGGAGAAAGAAATGGAGGACGGAGAGATTGTCGAGGAGAAGAACGCGAAAGAGGGAGAAAAAGTTGACATAGAGAAAGAAGATGAAAAGAAGCGGAAGAAAAAGGAGAAAAAAGAAAAGAGCAAGGATACCGAGAAGAACAAGGAGAACATTGCTTCCGAGAATCAAGTGGCCTGGAAGAAGTTGTCGAAAAATACGAAAGAGAGATCGTACAGAGACAAGGAAAAGAGATCGAAGTCGAAGTCGAAGGAGAAGGAGAAGGAAAAGGAGAAAGAGAAGCCGAAAAAGAAGAAAGAGGTCGTGAAGAAGAAGGAGAAGAGGAAAGAACTGCCCAGATACGACGTTCGAAAGATAGTTGCGGAACGACCGTCTAGACCTAGGAAAGACGAGTACGGGAGGGACATTAGAGAAAAGTCGAGACAAAGAAGCAGATCTAGGAGTTGTTCGTCCTCCAAACGTTCCAGATCTTATTCCAAAATCCGATCCAGGAGCAGATCTAGGACCAGATTACAGAGGTCTTGGTCAAGAGACCGCAGATCCTACTCGAAGTCTCTGTCCAGGCGGAGATCTCTTTCTCGCAGCAGGCGCAAGTCGCCGAAGAGAAGGTCGACCTCTAGGAGAAGGTCTTCCTCGAGGAAACGCTCGCTCTCCAGAAAGAGGTCGAGATCCGTTTCTCCCAGGCGAAGAAGATCGCTCTCGAGAAGAAGATCCAGGAGATCGATCTCGCGATCGAGGAGGTCTCTGTCGAGGTCCAGACAGAAGAGATCCGTGTCGAGGTCTAGGAAGTCTCTGTCCAGATCTCGCGACAGACGCAAGGACAAGAAAAAGTACAAATCTCGTAGCAGATCGAGAAACAGGAAGAGAACTCGGTCGAAATCGCCTAGGAAATCGTCCAAGTCCAGAGAAAGGAAACACTCCAAGAGGAAAGTGCAGAGCAGGTCGAGGTCGAAGGGAAGGTCCTGCTCGAGGAACTGGGAGCAGGTCGAAAAGATCGTGGAGCCAGAATTCCCGCGGGAAAGAGAAGAGAGAGAGTCTTGGAGCGCTCAATGGACGCCGTCTTGGTCGAGGTCCAGATCGAAGACACCGCCACACGTGCAGCAAGAGCCAATCGCTGCTAGGGAATGGTCTCCGATACTGGACGACGTTTCGGTACCGCCGAAGAATCTGACCGTGATACTGACGAACAAAGAAGCTATTAAGAAGAAGAAGAAGGAACGCAGAAAGGAGAGCAAGAAAGCGAAGGACGAGAAGAAGAGGAAAGCGAAACGCAACAGGACCCCGCCACCGTCGAAAGAGGTCTTCGCCAGCGGTGACAACATTTTGGTCAGCGTTTGTTTCAACAAAGACAACGAGACCGACCAAGCCCCGGTTCCGGAACTACCGGAAACGATACCCCTGATTCCGCCTTTGAAACGACGTCGCAGAGAATCGCTCCAAACGGATCCGCCTAAACGTTCGAAAAAAGAAAAGTCGAGAGACAAGCGTTCGAAATCTCCGAAGCCCAAGAAGGACAAGAAGAAGAAGTCGAAAGCCGCCGAGATCGCGGCCACGAAGAAACCGGTAGCGGTCATCGACTTGGATCAGTCGCCGTTCCGAGAACAAACGCCGTCTCCCAGAGACGTGATAGTCCTCAGCGACGACGACGACAAGCAGACACAGCAAAACACTCCGGACCAGTGTCAACCGTCTCAGAATTCCCCGCCGCGAGAACAATTCGTCTCCCAAGGCCCGAAGACGCCGCCGGAGCCGCAGATAAAGTTTTCGATAAACAAGCAGACCAGCAATTTACGGCCGTCGATGTTGAACCCGCTTCTAGACGAAGAAGAGGAGGAAGAAGAAGAGATGGACGAGAGGGTCGAGGAAGAGTTGGAGATGAGAGCGCAAGAGGAACTAGAGTTGAGATTGAAGATCGGACCGAACACTCCTCCGGAACCTCCGACGTCTCCGCCGACCAGCCCGGACGCGTACGATCCGTTCGACCCGACCAAGTCCAGGTCGCCGACACCGGACGCCAGTCAGGAGGCGAATTCTGGCGACGAGAGAAGACGGTCCCCGAGGAAACACGACTCTTCCGTGGACGGAAACATTCTCGAGGAGGAAAATATGCAGAGTCAAGACAGGCAGCAGAGTCAGGAGAAGCAAGTGGAGAAACCCAAGATCATTTCGATGGTCACCATCAAGCGAGCCTCTCCGCAGAGAGACGACATGAACGAAAACGAGAGCAACAAGGACGCCGCGGCCTCCACCGGAAGCATGGACGCGCAACAGAGTCAACAAAGTATACAGAACCAGAGCAATCCCTTCGCGGTGATAAATCCGGTGTTGGCCACGGTCGCCGCAGCGGTGCAGAGGAGCGGAGCGTTCAACGCGTCGAACTCGACGAGCGGTCAACGTAGTCTGTTGCAGTCGAATCGAATTTCACCGAGTAATCAACAGAAACAACGTTCCGGCGATCGTTCCCAGGCGCCGCCGGTCTTCGCCAATTCGGGGAAATCGTCGAGGAGCTCCAAGTCCGGCCAGACGAAGACCAACGGGCAAAACGGGAATGATGCGGGCGCCGAGGCGACCGACAACGTGGACATGTCTTCCCCGTACTCGCCCGGTTCGACGCTCAGCGACGGGATGTTCGATCCGCCGAGCCCGACGAATTTCAATAGTTCGCCCGGCGCTCCCGGACCGGGAACCGGCGCCGCCGCCGCCGCCACCGCCACCGGACCTGCTGGAGGATCGCAGCCTACGAAAAACAGCAATCCGAAAGCGGGAAAGGCAGGGGAGAAGAAGGACGCCTTCGACGCTCTCTTCAATGCTCCGCCGCCGACGAAAACTGCCGGCAAGTCGAGTAGGAACAAGAAGGTCGAGAAGGACAAGAAGAAGAAGTCCACCAACCCGAAGGTCGGCGTCAGGATGGACGAGAATCAGCTTCAGATATTGGACGATCTACCGAGCTCCGCGGTGGAGATGCAAGTCAAGGATAAGGTTTGGTTCTGTGCACGTTTACTCGTGTACCATTTACGAATTTAAACGAATTGACGAACAGTCGATCGATACGTCGTCGTTCAATTCTTTTTAACGAGGATATGTTCGATTTCGTTTTGTAGTTCCTAAAGAAATTGAATCGTCAAGAGCGAGTAGTCGAGGAAGTCAAATTGGTCCTGAAGCCGCATTACACGAAGAAACACGTGACGAAAGAAGAGTACAAGGATATCATGCGAAAAGCAGTACCTAAGGTATGTGTAATTCGAAACGATGTAAAAGACGACGACACGTTTGTATTACGGTATTCGTTTAAAACTCGATTGCGATTCTACTTCAGATATGTCATAATAAAACGGGAGAAATCAATCCGAAAAAAATTGCCCACTTAATAGAAGCTTACGTGAAGAAATGCAGAAGTAGTAAAAAGAAACCTACCGAGAGTTCCTCTGCAAAGGCCCCTAAACCAGCGTAAGTAAATTAATTACGACCGTCGCGACGTCGACGACGAGAATCTCGTTCGAGAATCGTTCTCACAGAAGTGTCTTTTTGTGTTTTATAGGAAAGTTTTGTGGAGTTGATCACGAGTCAGCTAGTGTCCGTTCAATTCTCTTCAGTTTTGTAGCAGTTCAGATGATCGTCGTGCTCTCGTTAAGCGGTGAGTGAGCTCCGAGACAGCCGAGTCTCCCCTTCGACGATGCGCGATGTATCTTGTATTCTGTGTAAATACGCGGTCGATTGGTCGATTGGTTGCTCGTTTGCTCGATTGATCGATCGATCAAGGATACCATATATTATTTATATATAAACAACGCCCTTTGTCTCGTCAGGGAAACTTATCGTCGTCTCTACGGAAGATCCACTATATATCGCATTATTACTACTCGTTCTTTTTTTTTCATTTTCATTTTCATTGTTTCCTATATCTGTAAAATTAATCGTAGTTCGTACGTCACATTTTAGAATTTGTAAACAGTTAGTATCGAGTGCAGAACTAATTTAACAACTTTCTGTACATATATATACACATTTGAAATCTTGTCGATTTATATGAGTCAGCTAAACGAAGATGAATAAAATAAAATGTGCAAATAGAATGGATTTTCATTTATTTTTTTTTTTTTTTTTACAAGTTACGTCTGTGTTTGGCGTACAATTGCAATCGACAATCCAGATCGTCAAATTATTATTTCTCTTCCTCTCTTTGCATTATTTTCACAAACTAAAAAGATGTATTAAAAACGAGAGAATTACTTAAACTTCTGATAAACAGTTAACGGTTCGATGTAAAAAAGATACAAGTTTTATACAAATATTTATGCAATAACGAGAAGATATTAGTCGAAGTTTTAACGAAATATTTCCTGTAATTATTTATTCGAATAATTGAACGTGTTTGCCTTTGTTCCAAATGTTCCAAAACGACGCGACGCGTGTTTCTTCTTCATCAGTAGTCGAACGTGTAACGTGTGGGTTCCGATTTTGGTTTTTCCGCAGAGACCGTCATTCTCACATTTCTCAATGCACATGTAAAAATGCTTAAATACTGCGTTTCAAACGCGTACACATTGTAATTTCACTCCGAGTAAGTGTAGAGAGTTGGACATTATTCGAATAAATTATTAACAAAAAAAAACATCATTATTATTACCGTTCGCGTCAAGTGTATTACTGTATTATTATTATTATTATTATTAATACCATTGTACATATTATTAATATATAGATAATTGCTTGAATCAACCAATCCGAGTAAATTTTCTATTTATTTGTGTAAGCCCGTTTACGTGGACGTGGAAATTTATTCGAATAAACAGTTGTTACGTATTAATTTTATCGAGGCTTGACATCGAATCGATTCGACGTTAAATTTAGATTATTGTATATTATGAGAAATACGTTGAACGTTATTACCAGTTCGCGGGCATTAGATTAAAAACAGAGTATTCCATGGTCATTTAAAAAACTTAATTGCATCGGAGTAAGGAACATCTTACTCTATATCTCGAACATATATACAGACTGGAACTATGACCGTAAAGTGTCCGTAAAGCATATACGAACGAACAATAATCTTGTTCTTCGAACACGTTGTGTTAATCGTGTTATTCGAATAAACATTGTCCAACTCTAACGTTGTATAGCGCCATGTATCGCGTACGAGAGTAAGAGGAACCGAGCGAATGGAAATTAGATGTAACTTATTATGAAATAGAGTAGTAACATCCTGTCTCGCGAAATTGTAAAATAAGAATTTCAAGAGTGGGTGTACTGCTCATGGTACATCTGGTCGGTCGACGTTGAGCTGTACACTATTGCGAATCGATCGGATAACGTTCGATTCTTTTCATTTACTGAAAAATCAATTCGCGTTAAAAATCGTGTTTCCCATTACGTAGTCCTCCGCTTGTCTCGGCAAAATAGCTCAACGAGCAATTGCATTTTTTCAAATTTATATGTAAAATTAACGTACACGTAAATTATTTACGAAACTCTTGTATCATTGTTTGTGTCCGTGATTATTGTTTGGAGCGTTGCCTACTGCCGTTCGTTCGATCGTTCGAATATAACTTGTTGTATCCTTGTACGCATGTAATCATCTTATAACCGCGGTTAAAGTTATAAGAAGGATTAAAGTTTTATTTTCGTTACGCGTCGTGTCAATTTGTTGGATCGTTTCATGTAAAATCTAATGTGACGTTCAGTTATTTTACACACGAGTAATTATATCTGGACGTAGCTTATTAAAATTGTTTGATCTGCTCTTCGAGAAGTTTAGATTATTATTAGTATAAGAATAAATGTGTAAATGAATCTAAGTCTAAGTGTATCATATAATACCGAGGTAAGCAGAAAATAATGTCATTGCTTATTCAAATAATCACGTACATGTTGCATCCAACAAATAATCATCGCCAATGTATATACGATAAAACTCTTATCCGCGAGGGGAAGAAAAGAATATTCTGCGCGATAGTGTAGATATTCGAATTGTGTTCAAGCAAGGGAAAATTCGCGTTCGAAGAGGCGTCGATGATAATTATAAAGAGAGAGAGCTCCAGAAAATACTCACAGACGATGTTAATAATAATAGACGAATGTGTAGGAAACAAGAGAATTGAAATGTGTAGTTATACATATATTTTAAATGGAACGCGCACGCATAACGGATGATTAAAGAATCGAACAGAGTATCCCTCGACCATTAAATTTTTATACTTTTTATCCTATTCCGAATGAAAAGTTATATACGCAACACGGTAAATTCAACGTATAATTAATGATAGTCGGTCGCGCGCGCGATATTCAGAACTCGTCGAGTATAATAATTACATATAGACACAAATTTGTGAGTACGTTAGGTGCGCGAACAACAAAGTGTATGCCTGCGTAAATACGTGCGGAATCTTTTGTACTAAAATAACGATGTATATAAAATGAAGGGAGAAATAAAGAATTTAATATTATCGGAGAAAGTTAAATTATAATTGAACCTATTTACTAAGGTATCCGACCATAAATTCCTCTGCTCTACTACCCCGAACCGAACCGCGTCGTTCACCCCGCGCGGTTAGAATTCTGATATAGGTACTACAATATCCTTTCTTCTATTTTCTAATTTTCAACCTGTTACCGTCACTTTAATAATAACTTGTATTTCACGAAATTTAATTTTGTGCTATCGTCAGACGAATCGGAACACGCGATCCGATACAGGGAACAGAGAAGGGGTTACGATTTACGATTATGCTTTTCTCGTGCGGGCAGTCACGTTTCAAAACAAATAAAGTGTTACTTCAAAAACTTGAATCGCTTTGTTTTCAAGTGATATTCCAAAAAATGTTTTAAACAATGTTAATTATTTTTCGTCGCATAAACTGTGTTCTTCCTCGTCGTCTATTACGCGTAAGTAAATAATATACAGGAACTGTGGTTATGTTTCTGAGATCGTCAATCTTAAAAATAAAATATATTATTCAGTGTTTATTGAAAATAAATATTCTTTGGATTTAAAATGAGAAAACATTGTAAATTTGATTGTGATTGTGATTGCCGTTCAATCGCACGATCTCAATCGTATATATTTTATCAGAGTCGATGCGGTTCGTATTCATTCGTAACTTTTAGATATACGTAAAATTTATATCGATAAATGTTTGTTTGACAAGAGTTACGCGTGGGAAAAAGTCGTTATGAAGGAAGATTCGATGCCACCGAGCAGATCAGATCCGGTGATCGCGAAATTGGACAATCCACTGTTTCGTTCCATATTCACGCCAGAGCTTAAAGAATTAGCTCGATTATTCAAAGAGTATAATTACGAGATCAAGATTGCCGGTGGTGCTGTTAGAGATATCTTGATGGACGTCAAACCGACGGACTTGGACTTTGCGACGGACGCTACTCCGGATCAAATGAAAGAGATGTTTGAGAAAGAAAAAGTTCGTCTGATCAACACCAAAGGAGAGAAGCACGGTAAATTAAAGTAAAATGCTTCTCGGTAATGAAACGGAATATTGCCATTCGGGGACGTTGTTTCAGGTACGATAACACCGAGAATAAATGACAAAGAGAATTTCGAGGTGACCACTTTAAGGATCGACACGCATACCAATGGCAGACACGCAAAAGTACAGTTTACAAGAGATTGGAAATTAGACGCTCACCGGAGAGATCTAACAATAAATTCCATGTTCCTCGATCTCGAAGGAAGAGTGTACGATTATTTCTTTGGCTATGACGATCTGAAGAGGAGGAGGGTCGTTTTTGTTGGAAATCCGATATATAGAATTAAGGAAGACTATCTGCGAATTCTAAGGTACCCCATTAGCCGTTTGGATGATCATTTCACATTGAGTTCTATTGTTAAACTACTTGATTTTCGTGTTTCTTGTAGGTATTTTCGATTTTACGGGAGGATCGCGGAGCGACCAAACGATTATGACGAACTTACAATAGCGGCGATAAAAGAGAATGTACATGGACTGCAAGGGATTTCGGGAGAAAGAATTTGGAGTGAATGGGCGAAAATTCTTTCTGGAAATTTCGCCAAGGAGTTAACTTTAAAGATGTTCGAGTGTGGTATCGCAAAGTAATAATGAGTCAGGAGACCTCGTAAACAATTTCATTTACACCGTAAAAAGATTGTTGTTAACTTTTCAGATACGTAGGACTCCCAGAAAACCCGAATATAGAAAGATTTAAAACTGTTTCCGACGAATGCAGACGAAATAACGTTTCTTTACAACCAGTTACTCATCTCGCCATGTTGCTGGAAGATGAGAACGAAGTGCTTCTACTTCACAACAGATTGAAGCTTTCCGCGTTTGAGAGGGATCTGGCATTTTTTGTACTTAGATTCTGGGAGGATCAGCCTGTAACGGACGCTTTGAAATTTTATAAAAGAATTCTTATGCACGCAAAAGGAAAACCCGAGAGTATAAAGACGTACATTTGTGAACTGCTGAAATGTAAACAAAAGTATAATCTAGTCGAAGAAATGGAAAAAGCAGTTATACCTAGGTAAGATTTAGAGAAGTTTGTAGTTTTAGTGTAAAGAGATCGTCTTTTAGAAAAAGACGTTAGGAATGAGAGAAGATACACTCCACTTCGTAGATGTTTAACAAAAAAAAAATAAATATTATCGAACAATTAAGAATTCTTACTAATACATAACTAAAATAGTATGCTATTAATGTGCTTTCGTAATTCATGTATTTCGTTATATTTTCAGGTTGCCAGTGACAGGCCATGTACTAAGCCAACAAGTACCAAACCAGAAGATGCTTGGTACTGTCATTAAAAAACTGAAAGATATTTGGTTGGACAGGAATTTCGAAATGAATGCAGAAGAATTATTGCAAGAGGTTCCTCGAATTGTCAGTGAATTAGAGGATAAGAGCTAAATAAGAAAATATTTTCTAAGTAAATAAGTTATGTTGAACTTTACATTTCTCAAATAAAGAATCCTCGACTCAGGACATGTGATTTTACGAAATTGATAAGGTTAAATAATTATACATTTCTTACAATGTATAATCTTATTGAAAACGTTATGTATCGAGGTTTTTAACAGTATAAGACACATTTATTTTTGAGAGAATCACATATTTATGGTAGATTCCTTAGATTCTATTTACATATTAAAGTCACGTGAAAAAACTCGCCAACTCTTTAAAATACAGTACAAGGCTTCCTTGATTATTGAGCTCTTTATCGTGCGGTAAATCCATGATTGTTTGAAACGAAAAATAAAACGAAAAGTAAAATAATGAAGTCCTCGCTCACGTCGTCGAATGTCCTCGATTTAAATTGAAGAAGGCTTCTTCAAAATGATTATAAATATAACAATTTCGAAAACTGAATATTTTTGATGTATTCTATATCATTGCAAGCTTAAAAGCTCCTCTTATTAATTATTTCAGATTTCAATATGGTACTTAACTAAAACAATTCTAATTGGTCCTAAACGAATAAATGACTTTATAAAATTGAATTTAGAAACAAATTTTATACCAGTTTCACGTGAACACATTACCAGACTGTTCTCACGTCGTGTCCTATAATTTACCACTCAGCATCCCCATTCATTTTTTGAAAAACGTAATCCTTGCCGCTAAGGTTCATTATCCCATCTTTGAGGTAGAATTTCCACTTATTCCTACTCCTTGTTATCTGAAAGAATTATCGTCGTAGTAATAACACATGAATAGTGTAACAATTTAATATCGTAATAAAATTATAATTTACCTTGTCGTACTGACAAACGACAACGTTGTCTGTATCAAAAAGATCCGCTGGATCATCGTCTGTTACGTCGTCTTCTGAATTTAACGGTTCCTAAATTATTTTACAATTTCTTAGTAAACGTCTGACAAAAGAAGAAAGAACAGAACGAAACTATTTTCTGTACCTCTTCTCTCGCTGCAGCTTCATCGTTTTCTTCTTCTTCCTTGTCGTCGAGATCCTCTTCTTCGTCTTCATTATCTTCTTCTTCTTCTTCTTCATCGTCGTCGGAAGAATCACCAAATGCACCGTCCAATTGTGCTATATTATTCTGTCCATAAAATAAAATATACATTTTCACTCACTCATTTTCCGAGGACAAAAAACAGGGAACTTGAAGGACATAATTATTTCCATTGATTACCTGATTCTGGACAGGCCGCTGAGAAACGTTATTGGGAGTTTGCGTGACGAGCTGAGGGGGCTGAATGACTTGGGGCAGCGCCAGCGTTGCTTGTCCCTGGAGCGTGGAATTGACGTGCTGTTGCAGCAATGTGGAAGCCAAATTCGCTGGCAACCCCATAGCGGCCGAGATAATTGGACCCGTTAAAATACTGGGTAACTGATTACCTAAATACAATTGAATAGTCAATTTATGATTCCACTGACGTGACCTTTTTTACGACGTACCTTGAATCGCAGATGCTGGAACCTGAATCGTCAATACCCTTAGCGGAGCGTCCGGAACACCAGCCTGCGGTGGCAACGTTATTTGAATAGGTACTTGACGGTCCATCACTGCCGACGACGACGTTACTAATTGCTGTTGTACTGGCTGGCCAGTATGCTGCTGAATCCCAGTTGTAGTCGGATGGCATTGTGTCTGACTTTGTGACTGCTGAGGAGACTGTTGCTGTTGCTGCGACGCTTGGGCAGCAACGTTCCCTCCTGTTTGTTGCACAGAATGATTTCCTATATTTACCCCTGTAACACGAGGTTTTATGAATCACAAAGACTCGCGTACGAGAATTTATTTTACAAAAGATAGACATAATTATTTACCTTTATTAACAGGCACAGCTTTGTGCGTATTTAATTGAGGAACCTGAGGCTCTGGAGGATCTGGATTAAGTTCGACAGCTTTACTAGACATTAATTTGGTTTCCCATATTTGTTTGAGCTCCTGTAGAACTTGTTCGTCTACACCTTCGTCTATAAAAGATTCCCTTACGCCAGATATAACATCTTCTATCACAGTATTGTACAATTTTAGCTGCAATCAGAGATCGTTAATTGTTAATCAATCGTGATTTGCTTCATCCTTGCTTTCGATACGTGCTATTCTCTTCCGTCGTCTTTAGAATCGTTTACACGTCATTTAATATTGACATATGTGCCTTATTTCATATTACTTTCTGAAAAATACTCTTATAAGGGGTCTAACGATGATTCATTAATTACTTCTATGAAAATTATAAAATGTACCGCAGTCGATTCTAACCTGCCAGATGTTGAACGATATTTTGGGGAAAATACTATTACAAAATTCAGCTTTATCGAAATTGTAAAAAATTCAATTGAAACTCCTGATCGGTACCTATTTTGTAATTTTAACATTACAGCTTATGACGTTATTTGTAATCGTTAGAATTACAAAAGTCTTTGGATTTCCTTTGAAATTTCAGTAGAGAGAAGAGACGTTTTTGCTGGAGGAAGGGACGAAAGACGTATGGATAACAATGATAATGGCAATGGTAATAACAAAAAATCGAGTGATAAAAATGATCATAGTCGTCATTTTGATGATTATAATTAACTTGTTTCGTTTGATCAGCCGCTGCCTTTGGCTCATATTTATTACTCACCACACTTGTCTGACTGAGGGCCATCGCGAGGAAAATTCGTATTGTCTAATTGGAAAAAACAATAGGAATAATCCAACGAACAAATCAGCCCCCCTTCAGAAGCCGATCCGCGGAAGCATCGCTCTTTTATATACTGTGGACACGTCTCCCATTCCACCTGACTCTAGCATGAACTGAGGAGTCCGTGAGGACTGCTGAGCTGAAGT
>SMSR01015645.1:45651-61235 GCA_019453355.1 Ceratina japonica | reverse complement strand
AAACTAAAATGAGCTAAAAAACGTGAAATGAATAAACGTCATAACATGATGTAACGTAGATTTTGATGATGTATTAAATTTACTTTGTTTTCAGTTATAGAGTTATGAGAACGAACTGAATTGCTGTAACGTTATTGCATTAATACTTTTTAAAACCCTTCAAATTATTCATCAGTTTCGAGGTTCATAGGTTTCACATAGGCTAAAAACTGTGATCGCAGTAACGTAAACTGATTTGTATTGTACACAGAAGAGTACACTTGGTAATTGATCACATTTTTCTAAGTACTCTTAAATTAGTCTAATAAATAATTCTGTCTGATATCGAGTGATAGCAGTTACAGAAAAATGCCAGACATTAAAATCACTCCTTTGGGAGCTGGTCAGGACGTTGGGAGAAGTTGCATTTTAGTCTCGATGGGTGGAAAGAACATCATGCTCGATTGTGGTATGCACATGGGCTTCAATGACGAAAGACGGTTCCCAGATTTTTCATACATAGTCCCGGAAGGACCGGCGACCAACTATATAGACTGTGTGATCATCTCGCACTTTCATTTAGATCATTGTGGTGCCTTACCGTATTTCACAGAAATGGTAAAACGAGATAAGGTCAATGTACCTATTTCTACTCGTGTCCCTTCAAAAATATTTTTTGTTCATTTGTTAAATGAATCGTAAATTTTTAATAATATAAATACCGTAGAGTGAGCAGAAATAGGGACATTGATGATATCTTATGATATCCATATATGATATCTTATACGAATTATCCAGCGAGACATTTGATGCCTAACAAATCATTTTATAAGGTGGGATATACCGGTCCGATTTACATGACGCATCCGACGAAAGCCATTGCGCCTATCCTACTTGAAGATATGAGAAAAGTCGCGGTGGAACGCAAAGGAGAGAGCAACTTCTTCACATCACAGATGATAAAGGATTGTATGAAAAAAGTGATTGCTGTCACGCTGCATCAATCCGTGATGGTCAACTCGGAACTAGAGATCAAGGCGTATTATGCGGGACACGTACTCGGGGCTGCGATGTTCTGGATTCGCGTTGGTTCTCAGACTATCGTCTATACCGGGGATTATAATATGACTCCCGACAGACATCTGGGCGCTGCTTGGATAGACAAGTGCAGGCCAGATATATTGATATCGGAATCGACGTACGCGACGACGATCAGAGATTCCAAGAGGTGCAGGGAGAGAGATTTCCTAAAGAAGGTACGTTCAAGAGTAATACTCGTCGTTACGTTGAGTCAGTTTTCACGTGGAACTAGGAAAAATCAATATTTTCCAGGTTCACGAGTGTATAGACAGAGGTGGGAAAGTGTTGATTCCCGTATTCGCTCTCGGCCGTGCGCAAGAGCTTTGTATATTATTGGAAACGTACTGGGAGCGAATGAATCTCAAAGTTCCAGTCTATTTCGCTTTAGGATTGACCGAGAAAGCTAACAACTATTATAAAATGTTCATTACTTGGACCAATCAGAAGATCAAGAAAACTTTCGTACAGAGGAATATGTTTGAATTCAAACATATAAAACCGTTTGACAAAGCGTACATCGATAATCCCGGTGCAATGGTGGTATTCGCTACGCCGGGCATGTTGCACGCCGGACTGTCTTTGCAGATCTTCAAGAAATGGGCTCCGAACGAAGCGAATATGGTGATTATGCCCGGTTTCTGTGTCCAGGGCACCATCGGTCACAAAGTCCTGAACGGTACCCGCAGAATCGAATTCGAGAATCGGCAAATCGTCGAGGTGAAAATGGCAGTGGAATACATGTCGTTCTCCGCGCACGCCGACGCGAAAGGCATCATGCAGTTGATACAATACTGCGAACCGAAGAACGTCATACTCGTGCACGGAGAATTCGCGAAGATGGAGTTCTTAAAGGAGAAGATTAAACAAGAATTTGGGATCAACTGTTACAACCCGGCGAACGGGGAGACGTGCATCATCACGACTATTGCCAAAGTACCGGTGGACGCTTCTCTAGCTTTGTTAAAGGCAGAGGTGAAGAGATACTCGGCTCTGCCACCGGATCCGAAGCGTCGAAGATTGCTCCACAGTATTTTGATGCTACGGGAGGACGGGGCGTGTCTCGTCGACGCGGATGAAGTGACGAAAGCCGCGGGTATAACGAAACACGTGGTACGATTCACGTCCACCGTTCAAGTGAGGGACCCCGGCCCAGCACATTCGACGACTTTAAAGCTGCTGCAACCCTTAAAAGAGAGACTGTCGGGTTGGACAGTTCAGTTAACAGACGGATCGATATCCGTGGAGTCCGTTTTGGTGAAAGTCGAGGGCGACGAGGACGATCAGAAGAGCGTGTACGTCTCGTGGNTGATGATATCTTATGATATCCATATATGATATCTTATACGAATTATCCAGCGAGACATTTGATGCCTAACAAATCATTTTATAAGGTGGGATATACCGGTCCGATTTACATGACGCATCCGACGAAAGCCATTGCACCTATCCTACTTGAAGATATGAGAAAAGTTGCGGTGGAACGCAAAGGAGAGAGCAACTTCTTCACGTCACAGATGATAAAGGATTGTATGAAAAAAGTGATTGCTGTCACACTGCATCAATCCGTGATGGTCAACTCGGAACTAGAGATCAAGGCGTATTATGCGGGACATGTACTCGGGGCTGCGATGTTCTGGATTCGCGTCGGTTCTCAGTCTATCGTCTATACCGGGGATTATAATATGACTCCCGACAGACATCTGGGCGCTGCTTGGATAGACAAGTGCAGGCCAGATATATTGATATCGGAATCGACGTACGCGACGACGATCAGAGATTCCAAGAGGTGTAGGGAAAGAGATTTCCTAAAGAAGGTACGTTCAAGAGTAATACTCGTCGTTACGTTGAGTCAGTTTTCACGTGGAACTCGGAAAAATCAATATTTTCCAGGTTCACGAGTGNCCACTAAATTGGATTGACTCGTTATTAAGATATGACCAAGGGATTTTTAAAAATAATTTGTCGTAGATACGAGAAAATAGACCGAGCGACCAATGTATTTTTATTGGTACCGTTAATAAGAAATGTGCTTTGGATGAATTTCTCTATTCTCTTACATGGGCGCTCGGCCTATTCTCATGTAAATAATTTACATTGTTCTGTATAGTTGAAATTATTATTGAAATTTGTATATTATATAACATGAAATAAAACAATGATCTTTATGTTAACTATCTCTATTTTACTAAATGTAAAATATAAATAAGTACAGCGTGAAACAAACGCGATTTTGTAAATAAACGAAACAATGATACTTGACGGAACTAAATGTTCAATACATTGTAGTAGAGTATTAATGACTGTTTAATAGCTTTCAACGTTACATCATAATAAAAATATAATTGTTCTTGTAAAATAAACTAACACAACAAAATGATTTCAATAAACGCTCCGTTAAATGCCCCGATTACAAATAATTCAGTTGATTGCTCAAGTTTCCTAGAAATTATTCAAGCCATACATTTGTTAATATAACTTACGTATTTTATTGTGTTCTAATATAATAATGAAACATAATTATGTGCCCGCTAGAGTTGTGCTCGATTGTATCCCTGTATTTCATATAAAATCAATCTCGTGAATTTAATAATTCGCTTTAAAAAGAAAAGCCTCTATTGAACACATTATGCAATTATCCTTTTATACAAACGATGACACGAACTTACTTATTTATTGCACATTAATTCATTAGCGATTTCAGGTTTTTGTATAGAAATCCTTTATAACAATATGAAAATTGTCTAAAATTCTGGTGTTCGTTATTAAATAAAAGCAAAGAAGCGCGTTTGAAGAAGATCAGAATTCTAACATCGTCGTGCGTGATTAAGCGTAACGTACGTACATTTTTCAATATATGATTGATTGATTCCATGATTAATAAATCTCGAATACGCTATATAAGGACATCGAAAAACGATTGAGCGCAGAGTTGATTGTGTATAACGAAAATAATATTTAAACGATAAACGCCTATTTATCATGTAATTTACAATGCACAATTTGAATAATTCTCGAATTATGTTCCTTCCTCGTTATCTATTAAACGTGCAACCGTGACAAACACCAGTTCCATTATCTCCTTAATGTCTAACTACAAAATTCATTATTTATATTTCTTTTCTCATTCGCATAATAAAATATTGATATTCTTTTCGTAAGAAACATTATTCATAATATTTCAATTGTTATATTAGTCTTCTCGGTATAGCAAAATTCATCATTGGTGGTTTTATGTAGTGTTAGAGCATTATGTGATTTCACTTTTATTCCTCTCATCGACTGTCCGGATTCGCGCTGCATTAGTGCAGCTTATTCTTCGAAGTTATTTTTTTCTTGAACCACCCTGGAAAACGCATTAAGACAAATTAAACACTCGGTTCCAACCGCTCCGAAAGGAAAGCTGTATCGATAAAAATAATTATCGTTAATACAAAATTGACAATTTTCACTAATACTATAAATTCGTAGCTTGTGAACGTGTATAAAAATAGAACGGGGTATTATATCTACTGTAAGAATTGCGTGCTGTATACGATTAATTATGCGGGATGGAATCCAAATCCGTCACCGTACGTAGAAGCAGTACTTAAATTTTATACGTTAGTACAATATCGATTGCACATGTGAGGCTTACACAAGCACGTCGCAAACGAAATATACTTCATGACAATCAACGAGAAAACAAATAATATTCATGTTGTTTTATTTGAGGAGAAAATTAATGAATTGAAGTTTCTAAACTTTAATTTTGTATTAAGTAAATGAAACGGCGTGATTTTTAACACAGAGGCAATTAGTTGTCTCAACTTCTTATTTTGTGAGTATTATGACAATTAAAAGAAATACATATACTGTGTTATGTCCGACAATGTGCGTACCATCTGTAAAAGAAATTAATTAAACGAAAAGCAACGTAAATGTACAGAAATGAAAATGAACAATGAAGAAACTACGATGAAAAGCTGGAAATTAGTAAACAAAAAGGGAAATCATTTAAACAATTGAAGAGAGCAAACATAAAATTTCTTTATAGTGTGCCCTTTACCCCAGTGTTTGTATTCATAAAAATTGATATCCATATGTAGCCAAAATATTCTATCGATTACCCGTCATCCGTCCATCGCTCCTCTTTCCGCACCGGCTATGTTAGAAACTTTCGTTCATCGTTGCACAAAAGAGTTTTATGTACTTTATAGTAAGGATATTGCGTTTTCTACAAGTGAAATATTAAACGAACTAGTTAGCCTTCTTACTATCCGTCTATCTAATCGATGTGAAACTAGAAATGATTAAAGTTNCGCTTTTTAAATTATGATTTGTCTGATGAGAAGTAACTCGACGATACTTCGTTCGTGGTAACACGTGTTTACTGAAACTAAAATGAGCTAAAAAACGTGAAATGAATAAACGTCATAACATGATGTAACGTAGATTTTGATGATGTATTAAATTTACTTTGTTTTCAGTTATAGAGTTATGAGAACGAACTGAATTGCTGTAACGTTATTGCATTAATACTTTTTAAAACCCTTCAAATTATTCATCAGTTTCGAGGTTNAATTAGTAAACAAAAAGGGAAATCATTTAAACAATTGAAGAGAGCAAACATAAAATTTCTTTATAGTGTGCCCTTTACCCCAGTGTTTGTATTCATAAAAATTGATATCCATATGTAGCCAAAATATTCTATCGATTACCCGTCATCCGTCCATCGCTCCTCTTTCCGCACCGGCTATGTTAGAAACTTTCGTTCATCGTTGCACAAAAGAGTTTTATGTACTTTATAGTAAGGATATTGCGTTTTCTACAAGTGAAATATTAAACGAACTAGTTAGCCTTCTTACTATCCGTCTATCTAATCGATGTGAAACTAGAAATGATTAAAGTTTCTCGTATAAATAATATGTTTTATGAGTAGCATGGAACTAAAAGTGTATATATATAAAAACGATCACCCTTGATACATATGCTGGGACAAACATGATGAAAGACATTCAGAATGCGTTCGCTAATAATGAAATAAAAGCTATAAAGCTAATAAGATCTAAAACACTGTGTGCAATAGGTTCTCTTTTCTGGGGACACAACAGTTAAGGGTAGCAAAAATTATAGTAGAACTTTTCAAATTTTCTAAATGAAGTATGTACAAGTGTAACTCTACTATGTATGAACTAAATATAAATTCAGATTAATATTCGAAAATAAGTTCTTCTGGTAATATTCTTAACGTTTGATCGTTTAGTGGCAAGCAAATAATAATGAAACAGTGCCGATTAAACGAAGAAGATACCGCTCTAATGCTATAAAAATATAATGTGTGCATTAAAAATGAATAATATATCTCGTATCGTGTAAATCGCTGATAGCCCATATCTGCTATCGACCCTGTCGAAAAATTGCAGAATCTCTTTGATTAGCATACCTGCGAATCTGCGCCGTTTTGCCATGGGTTTCTTAGTGGACTGTTAGAACAATAAAAAGTAACAAAATTGTTATTCACCACTTATAGAAAGAGACACCTTGTACGTGAAAACAAATGTTCTTATTAATCATATAGAGTCACGGCGAACTGCCGCACTATTAGACAAATTTCGTTCTATTTTCTTTTCTATGAACCAAACACTGGGACGAAGGGACAAAAGTTGTATGTACATATAAATCTGTCTGCAGGAGCCGGCAATTAAATTATCTATTCGTTATGTAGTTTTTCGTTTTCCACAATTTTTAAGTTTACCTTCCTTTTTTTCTTGTTCTTTTTATGCTGCTGGCCCATCAACGGATTCCAGCTAGCCTGTGTATTGTGATCTGTCGTGTGACAAGATTTCGAGGAGTATTTTGTGGTAAGGTAGCCGTTGTCAATTTCTTGTTGAGACCGAACCAAACTGACGGGCTTGATTATGGGGCAAATTTTGAATTCTGTACTCTTGAGCGGACAAGGTTCTAACGCAGCTATCAGAGTCTGTTCTTCTAACAGGGACTGCATTTCATATACATCGTTATTAATGTCTCTATGTATTCGAAATTTATCAAATCCCTTTTACTGCACAATTAAAAAGTATTTTGAAAATAATTCGAAATGTCTATGTACATACAAAAAATGATATCGTACAATCATCACATACAGTGCAATGAAAGTAAAATGAAAATAATTGTTAGTGATTATCCTTCACAAATTTGTTATAATTAAAACGTCACATCGAAATGTTACAGGCTTAGATAGCTTTTCACACTTTATTATAGCCATAACTTACATCATTGCAGCTATAACGATAAAGCTTCGTAACGTTTTTATACAAAGGCACGAAGCGAAAATTAATTAGGACATCGATTATGCAATACTAGGATCAACGTATACTGACCTCAGAATTAGAGCACTCAGAAGAAGCCGGCGGCCCGTTCAATACCTGCTGTTCTGAACTGCTACAGCCTCCGTAAACTTCACCCTAAAATTATCACAGAATATTCTCATAACATCCACTCTCACAAGTGATATATCGTTTATACGTGCGTCGTACCTTAAGCAACGACATTTGTTGATAGAGTTGTGTAACTACGCATCTTAGCTTTTCTAATTCTTCGTCTGCCGCTGACCTCTTGTCAGACTCTAGTCGAAGTTCTTCCGACAATCGCACTTTCTCCTATAGCAGTAATAATATTAAATATGTTATACATTTTTCCATGTTCGAAACGGATTTAGAAATGGATTTATACCTCTTCAAGTTTTTCTAACATTTTTCTAACGTCGTGCGTGCTCATTTCGGTCGGAGCCGATTTAAGTGCCGACGATTCGACCGTGGTTTGATTCTTAAGAGATTCACTATCCTTTAGTCTCGCTTCAGATTCTCCTACTATGTGTAACTACAAAGACGTAAAGAAATTAATTTCTTACTTCAATGTTCTTTATCTATCGCCTTAGATCATTCTCTGTTTACCGTTTTATTTGTATTTAATTTATTCCTGAGTTCGTTCAATTCAATTCTAAGACTCGTTATTTCGCTCTCTTTCTGTCGTAACAGGGCCTCCCACCTCTTTTCCTCTGACTCTACGTGAACTTGTAGCTTCGTGAGCATTTCTTCCTATAAATACGTTACCAATAAGTTTAACCGAAACGTGCATTTCATTTTTTAAAATAAGCATCGCGAACAATATCGTATCGCGGAGAACTTACTGTATCGTCGATAATTTGTTTGTAATACGCGACTGAATCGTGCAAGTTCTTGTTTTGCTTTGCTATCTCTGAATCCGAGCTCGATTCCTTCAACGAAGACAACAACAGATTGGCTTCCACTTCGAAAGTTTTGAACCACTGATCGTTCGAGGATTTGTCGAGCACTTTCAATTCCGGGAATATCCTTTGCAACAAGGCTTTTGTTCGTTCTTCTTGTTCCGCTTTTATACTTTGTACGAGTTCCTGACAATAGACACATTATACCGTTAAACGAAACGAGAAAGAAACAACAACGACAAACTTCGTACAGCGAATTCGACGAAAACAATTCGTTTATAACACGACCCGATCGATCGGCGTAAATTTGAGGAACAAAAATAAAATGGGCACTTACACCAACGTCTTTCCCATTATCAGATTTAACACGCAACTCGGCGGCCGAAAGAGCTTCCATCACTTTCCAGTTTTTCATACGCAACTCCTGTTCCGATCATAAAGAAACGAAGATAAGTTTTATATATGTAAAATTTCGAATAAATGCTGTATATGCTGATCGTAAATTTTTAAAGAATCTGCCAAATTTCGAGATTCGAAAGAGTTGGCAAAGTGATGGAAGCAGTAGAAAAATGGGTTGAACGTAGACAAGTGTTAACACACGTATGACAAATGTGTTAAAACTGAATAGAGCTCTCTGCGTTCTCTCACTTACATTATTTTTGGACCTTTGTGCTTGTAAATCAACGTTTAAACGCTCAGCAAGACTATTCTGCTTGATCACGTCGGTACGCAACGCGTTAACCTGGTCATTTAATCGACTCAACTCTGTCTCTTTATGCGACAATTCTGATTTTAAAGCGTTCAGCTGACTTTCCGCTTGGAACAATCTGTAAAATACAATCGACGACTTCGTATTAAGAACATTATTAACTTACTCGATACAACGTGTACATACAATTTCGACTGCTCTTCTTTCTTCTGGACGTTCTCGTCGATTCCGTTTTCTCGGCCTTCCGCGGCTGGCCGTTCCGTGCTCGCTGCCAACTGAGAAGCCAACGATTCGTTTTCCTCTTGTAATTGTGTAAGTTGCGTCTGCAACTCCACGAAGTCCGAAAGCTGAAAAGTAGCAGAAACGTTTCAAGTCGAACAGAATTCACACACGACTACGGCTGTCTTCAAACAAATACTACCTGTGACGAAAGTCGATCGTTTTCTTCTTGCAGTCGTGCAGTCTGCAATTGTGTATCGCTCAACTGCTTCTCATTATTCTGTAACCTGTCCATTTCGGCTCTCATCGCTTTCATCTCGTTTACAGTTTCATTTACGGTTCTCAGTTCTGTCCGCGTCGTCTCCAATTCACTTCGCGTTTGCCTCAATTCTTCCTCTAGCTTCTCCCGGTCGGCCTTGTAAGTATCAACGTCGTGTCGTGCTTTCTGTAGATTTTCTTTCGCCTTCTCGAATTCGACTCTTATGGAGTTCAGATTTTCCATTGCCGCTTGCAATTGCACTTCCCGCTGCGACACATTTTCCGTCGCCCGCTCGAACTCGACTCGTAAATTATTCAGCTCTTCCTTGCATCTCTTCAATTCCTCCTCCTTATTAAAGAGTGCCGTTTTAAGCTCTGAAATCTCGGCTTCGGACTTCGTGTCGTTCATCGAAGCCGACAACTCCGATTTCAGCTTCATCACGTCGGATTGAGCCTTGTTCAGCTCTGCCTTCAACGCCGATGCATCGTTGGCTTCCGCTTTCGCAGCGCTCAATTCGTTCTGCAGAGAGTTCACTTGCTTCTGAAGTTCTTGTTCGTGACGATGAGCACTCTTTAATCTGTGATCGACGTCGGTGTACGTACGATGAGACTCCTCGAGCTGTCTAGAGACGTCTTGCAATCGTTCCGTGGTCTCTTTAAAATGTTGCAATTGCCCTTCCGCGTGCATCAACTGATTTTGCATGAGGCCCAACTGTTGTCGTAGTATTTCTATCTCCGCGGTGCTGCTCTCGCAAGTCGCCTGCAATTCGCTCTGCAATTCCTGGGCCTCGACGTGCTTCTGAGCCAGTTGCGACTTCAAAGCGTTTTCGTTCTCACGCATCTGGGCGAATTGAACCTCCATCTGTTTGCGTTGCGCTATCAGTTCCTGTTGCAGGTGGCCCTGGGTCTGTCCCTGATCCTCTTGCATCTTGTGAATGATCGCGGCGTTCTCGTTCACCTTGGCCTGCAACTGTTCGATCTGTCTGGTGAATCCTTGTTTCTCGGCGGCGTTACTCTCCAGGATGTGCTGCACGCGCGTCTGCAGAGTCTGAGCCTCCGTAATCTTGGCGTTTAACGCCTCCTCCAATTGCCGCACGTTAGCTGTTAAACGGGAACGATCGGCGTTGAGGTCGGTACGGATTTTCTTCAATCTATTTTGAACCGCGATGTTCGCTTCGTGTTCATCGGCTAAGGCTTTCTCTTTTTCCGCCAGTTGCTTCTTCAATTTGATGACCGGATCCGCGCGGCCTTCTGTCCATTCCGAATGCTCAGACGGATTGTCCTGCTGTTTGTTTAGAAGTTGGTCAATGAGAATTTGAATTTCGGAACGGCTGAGCTCAGCCTTCTGAACCAGAGGCATCAATAGGGACACGTTCACAGCATCTTTGTCGCCGCCTAATGAAACAATATTTAATAAAATAATTTATAAGCATTAATCATTTCATTAGTTATAATTAGCGGGACGAGGCAGAATATCTTTAAATAAACAATGCCACATCGGGTTATTCCTTGTATGGTAATAACCTTGATGGGAACTGAACGGTCAACGACCCCTACACAAAGGGAAGGGGAATCGACCTTACCTCAGCTGCATTCCAAAGAACTTTACAAGAATCCACTGTTCCCAGAATAAATTCTTTACAAAATTTAGACACGTTCAACCAAAATTTTGTTCTAAAGTATAGTTTGCTCTTCTTTTTATCGAATAATAATTTGAGCGGATATTCGCAGTCGAATTTTTGTTAAGGAGACGATTAATACATTGACTTTACCGATTTGTGCCAAGATGTCATTCCTCTTTTTCGTTTTCTTCGATTCCTTGTTCGGTGGTTGAGTAGGAGCAGACGTAATCGATTCTTTTGTAACTTTCTCTTCTTTTACCTCTTTAACGGGAATTTCTTTCTCTTCCTTAATTTCTTTCGTAACATCTTTGCTAGCAACTGGCACTGCATTAGCATTTGTAATTGTTTCTTTCTTTTCTTCCTTGACATTTTCATCCTTCTTTTTCACAGACTCCTTCACATTTTTCTTCGATTTCGTCGGAGTTTCTTTCGGAGATTTATTTGCAACTGGCGCGGATTGACCAGTCTGTTGCAAATTCTCCTTCTGTTCAAATACAAGGATATTAGTAAGTAATGAAACTGTCCAACTTTGAGCAGTCTGACTTATTAAATACAAAACAGTTAATTACGTATTACATATTACGAAACGTTTGTTAACAAAGTTATGCAAATAGTACAAAAATAAACAAAAAACAAAATACTTGGGAAAATCGATGTTCCAAAAGAGATCTCTTTCGTCTCTAACACAATTCAAAGACTATCAGTTTGTTGAACTAATAGTAATTTAACAATCCGCAACATCGAGATATTTGAAAGAAGCGTCAACTTAGTATTGCATGGCTTTCGTGTTAAATAAGCGGCAGCGACGTACAAAACGTGAAAAATGAATGAAATGCATACGAGATAAAACTACCAAAAGCAGTTCACTCACACTATGACTCCGTATGAGTTCGAGGTCGTCCTTTGGATGAATGAGGTCAAAATGATTTGCCTCTGCCAAGAGGGGTTGTTGTGAAGAAATTAATTCAGTCACACTAACCAATGGCTCATCTTTATTTACAAGAATTGGCTTTACCTTTTCATGCTTGCTTTTCTTCTTACTTCCTTTACTACCCTCCTATGGTTTCAATGTATCATGTAAAATGTTTCCCACACATACACCAAAATAAACATAAAATATAAAGAGGTGATTCTATATTAATGAAACAGTACATAAAATTGTTTTACGTTATATTCAAATGGGCATAAGAAATTAATTAGTTAGAACATACATTAGAATTGATTATAAATCTTTAACGTTATATTGTAACTTGTATTAAACAAAAAATAGTATCTAATGTTACTCTTTGGTCTAAAAATATTACAGATATATGCTTCACCTCACAGTTATATTTTTTGTGATTTCTTGCCAAACATATAAACCTGAAATTGATAAATTCGCTGCATCATTAGCAATTTATTTACTTTCTAAACACGCGGACAATTTTAAGAAATAAATTTCTGAACAGTATCGGGATCAGTACCAGTTCATGTACTTTCCTCGCTTCAATTCAATTTGCATCTACACGATAATGTAGTAATAAAAAATAAGATAACATCATAATGCGTGGAATAGTTATTTATAGAAATTAATCTTGAGGTGCTGTTTATCAATAACCAGTGCACGAAAAACAGTCACTGAATTTGCTCCATATCAGATTAGTACTTTTTTTTAAATTTTACTTTTAACTTTATTTTAGGATTCTGCAGTTTTTGCTTTACCACCACATTGATTACCGAGAGAGGTTATAGATATAAGATAAAGTATAATTGAACACGGTCTCGACTTTATAATTTAATTCGACTTACCAAGGCATAATCTCAATAGCGGACAAGGTTCTAAAAAATTATAAAAACGAAGAGCAAAGGAAAATATAATACTATGTAGAAAATTTTTGTCACGTAAACATATTTAAAAAATGCACAATACTATTCGTGCATAACAATCGACAATCACTTAAGCACAAAACAATTCGTACCTTTACTTCTAATTCGAAAATTATTTTCATACAAGTTTATTATATACAATATTTTTGCCCATTTCAATATAAAGTATACAAAATCCGTTTATTACATCTTTAATTTTATTTTTAAAGAGAAAACATTAACCGAAGTTTTACATTGATATAGGAGTGTACTTCGCGTTAATTCATGTTATACACGCGTAGACAAGAGGATATATTGGACAAGGTTTTTAAGTCATTTTAAGGTGTTACAATTAGTCTTTATGGATTGGGTGACACCCAGCAAGAAATGTGATACATCGTGAATAGAAGACCTTAAATGACATACAGGTGTGACATACGATATGTGAGCATACCATATTTCATGCATGAAATGTGTGTAAATAAGAATAAAAAAGCGCATTAACGTATTTCCATGTTTACGGAAAGTCACGATTATTGCAATTGAATCTTGCTATAAAATGAGCATAATTCAATGTATCTTATTTAGAAATGTATCTCTTCAAATAAATATATTTTTACAAAAACTGTTTGCGAGGATTAGGCTCAAAGTAAAAGAGAAGACGGTAACATTTTGACATTTACTTACCCTTGGTAATGGTTCTAAAGGTAGAACCTGAGGATTCTCTTCGAACTGAACATGTTCTGGTTTNTTTTGTGATTTCTTGCCAAACATATAAACCTGAAATTGATAAATTCGCTGCATCATTAGCAATTTATTTACTTTCTAAACACGCGGACAATTTTAAGAAATAAATTTCTGAACAGTATCGGGATCAGTACCAGTTCATGTACTTTCCTCGCTTCAATTCAATTTGCATCTACACGATAATGTAGTAATAAAAAATAAGATAACATCATAATGCGTGGAATAGTTATTTATAGAAATTAATCTTGAGGTGCTGTTTATCAATAACCAGTGCACGAAAAACAGTCACTGAATTTGCTCCATATCAGATTAGTACTTTTTTTTAAATTTTACTTTTAACTTTATTTTAGGATTCTGCAGTTTTTGCTTTACCACCACATTGATTACCGAGAGAGGTTATAGATATAAGATAAAGTATAATTGAACACGGTCTCGACTTTATAATTTAATTCGACTTACCAAGGCATAATCTCAATAGCGGACAAGGTTCTAAAAAATTATAAAAACGAAGAGCAAAGGAAAATATAATACTATGTAGAAAATTTTTGTCACGTAAACATATTTAAAAAATGCACAATACTATTCGTGCATAACAATCGACAATCACTTAAGCACAAAACAATTCGTACCTTTACTTCTAATTCGAAAATTATTTTCATACAAGTTTATTATATACAATATTTTTGCCCATTTCAATATAAAGTATACAAAATCCGTTTATTACATCTTTAATTTTATTTTTAAAGAGAAAACATTAACCGAAGTTTTACATTGATATAGGAGTGTACTTCGCGTTAATTCATGTTATACACGCGTAGACAAGAGGATATATTGGACAAGGTTTTTAAGTCATTTTAAGGTGTTACAATTAGTCTTTATGGATTGGGTGACACCCAGCAAGAAATGTGATACATCGTGAATAGAAGACCTTAAATGACATACAGGTGTGACATACGATATGTGAGCATACCATATTTCATGCATGAAATGTGTGTAAATAAGAATAAAAAAGCGCATTAACGTATTTCCATGTTTACGGAAAGTCACGATTATTGCAATTGAATCTTGCTATAAAATGAGCATAATTCAATGTATCTTATTTAGAAATGTATCTCTTCAAATAAATATATTTTTACAAAAACTGTTTGCGAGGATTAGGCTCAAAGTAAAAGAGAAGACGGTAACATTTTGACATTTACTTACCCTTGGTAATGGTTCTAAAGGTAGAACCTGAGGATTCTCTTCGAACTGAACATGTTCTGGTTTCTCTTCTTTCTCCTCTTTCTCTTCTTTTTCTTCCTTCTTCTCCTTCACTTTCTTTCCTGCCTTGTTTTTATGTTTTTTCTCTTTACCTTTATCTTTCTTATCTACAAATATTAATGTGACTCTTACAACGTCTAATCTTCAAACAACCACCAGCATTCCAAGATAATAGTACATACTTAATAAAAGATCATCAGGAAGTTTTCTTTGCTCCGCGATAGCCTCTTCATAAGATTTCTCTTTTATACCGAACATAGACACTAAAACAATAACTGCTGCTGAAATAACTACTACTGCTACGTACACCAATCCTGTTTGAACATCCATTTTTATCTAACTCTATCTGTAAAATTAAAATGTTTACATTAGATAGGAATGACTTAGAATTCTCTGCGACGACAAGAGGCTATTGAATATTTTACTAATGAACATCTAACTTTGTACAAAATTCTTACAACTTAATTTCGGCATATGTGTGCCACACGTTCTTCTAAAGTTAGTTTTTTCTAAATACTATGGACGTGTACAACATTACTGATGGACGACGTACGCACAACATTTTCCCACAGTTTTTAATTCATGGGAAACACGGTATTACCGAATAATCCTATAAATAATAACTATTTTGTTCCTCGTA
>SMSR01015645.1:28669-38862 GCA_019453355.1 Ceratina japonica | reverse complement strand
ATAATACTATGTAGAAAATTTTTGTCACGTAAACATATTTAAAAAATGCACAATACTATTCGTGCATAACAATCGACAATCACTTAAGCACAAAACAATTCGTACCTTTACTTCTAATTCGAAAATTATTTTCATACAAGTTTATTATATACAATATTTTTGCCCATTTCAATATAAAGTATACAAAATCCGTTTATTACATCTTTAATTTTATTTTTAAAGAGAAAACATTAACCGAAGTTTTACATTGATATAGGAGTGTACTTCGCGTTAATTCATGTTATACACGCGTAGACAAGAGGATATATTGGACAAGGTTTTTAAGTCATTTTAAGGTGTTACAATTAGTCTTTATGGATTGGGTGACACCCAGCAAGAAATGTGATACATCGTGAATAGAAGACCTTAAATGACATACAGGTGTGACATACGATATGTGAGCATACCATATTTCATGCATGAAATGTGTGTAAATAAGAATAAAAAAGCGCATTAACGTATTTCCATGTTTACGGAAAGTCACGATTATTGCAATTGAATCTTGCTATAAAATGAGCATAATTCAATGTATCTTATTTAGAAATGTATCTCTTCAAATAAATATATTTTTACAAAAACTGTTTGCGAGGATTAGGCTCAAAGTAAAAGAGAAGACGGTAACATTTTGACATTTACTTACCCTTGGTAATGGTTCTAAAGGTAGAACCTGAGGATTCTCTTCGAACTGAACATGTTCTGGTTTCTCTTCTTTCTCCTCTTTCTCTTCTTTTTCTTCCTTCTTCTCCTTCACTTTCTTTCCTGCCTTGTTTTTATGTTTTTTCTCTTTACCTTTATCTTTCTTATCTACAAATATTAATGTGACTCTTACAACGTCTAATCTTCAAACAACCACCAGCATTCCAAGATAATAGTACATACTTAATAAAAGATCATCAGGAAGTTTTCTTTGCTCCGCGATAGCCTCTTCATAAGATTTCTCTTTTATACCGAACATAGACACTAAAACAATAACTGCTGCTGAAATAACTACTACTGCTACGTACACCAATCCTGTTTGAACATCCATTTTTATCTAACTCTATCTGTAAAATTAAAATGTTTACATTAGATAGGAATGACTTAGAATTCTCTGCGACGACAAGAGGCTATTGAATATTTTACTAATGAACATCTAACTTTGTACAAAATTCTTACAACTTAATTTCGGCATATGTGTGCCACACGTTCTTCTAAAGTTAGTTTTTTCTAAATACTATGGACGTGTACAACATTACTGATGGACGACGTACGCACAACATTTGCCCACAGTTTTTAATTCATGGGAAACACGGTATTACCGAATAATCCTATAAATAATAACTATTTTGTTCCTCGTATAACGACGAATACGTTTCTCGGAACTTGTACAGTACGTAATAACGCAGCACACAAAACGAATACGTATAACGTATCCGTATAGATAATATAGATATATGTATACACTACTAAGTGTTTTATAACAAAGTCATTTGTTAGGTGAAAGTTTGAAGAAAAAATGCGATAAAAATGACATATGGATGACAAGCGGGTCGTCGACACACGGTGAGGACGAGCCAAGCCTTGGTACGTTAAATCACAGATCGGACGATGTATAACCGGCGAAATGATTTATATTGTGTACCAGCGTTTCGTTGAGAAAAAGAGAAACAATAAAAGAGGGAAACTCGGCGAACTTACATCGGCCACCGAAAACGTTTTCAGCGGGTCCCTTTCGGCAAGGAATGTAAAACGAACAGTGCGCTAAGTATGTTTCTCTACACGGAGAATCACGAGAAGAATTCACACACGGCGATTTCTTCTTAAAGAATTATGGCGGCCGGATACGTATGCAGTCAAGTTGTACGTGTTCGAAGCCACGCCTATCGAAACTCCCGTTTTCCGATTGGCGGCGAACCGTGCCACGTATGCAAAACGCTCGTTACAAACGGGAACGGAATTTATCCGCGAATTTCGTTAATTGTCGATGACAATTAACCGCGACGAGTAATTGATAACCTAATTTTACTCATGATCGCTAACGGGCAACGTGAGACACGGGACAACCGACGCATTTGCGCGACCCCGTGCCAAACTGCCAGTTTTACACCGTTATGAAAGGCATGCTCACCAACTTGATAGAACACGAGGGGATTTAAATCGCTGATCGCTCCTCAATCGCTCCTGATCTCCGTTTCTATATTTACGGTAAATATACAAGTCGTTACAACGTTGTTATAATAAGTAAAAAATGAGTGTATAGATGTATTTAACGATTTAATTTTATTGCGATTTATATCCAACTCTGCTTTAACACATAGAAAAATATTATATCTTATTCATCCCATGCTTATCAAAGTATGTAATATTGCAATTATAGATTAAGTTCAATAAAAATGTTATTGGAATGTCTATTCGCTATTGTATTTGAGAGAAATCGTAAGAGAAATCATAAGTTCAGTATTAACTATGTATATATGATTAGACTTTGTTTTAACAAATAGATATTTAATGTTCTCTATCTATACAATCTTAATTTTTATTATCGTGTAACATTTTTTTTTTTAACAAACGGTATTATGCGTTATATACTTCTAACGTAAATCGAATAGTGAGAAGACTGTAAACGCATGATACACTCGGATATAATCGACATTAAACGAATATCTAAAAGTTTAAATGAAATATGCCACATTTTCTATGCTTTCGCATTTATAAAAGCATCGGCAGTATTTCAAAATTATTGTATACAAATCTTTCGATTATTGACGTACGTTGCGTTATATGAATATTGATACCCCACAGCGAACTGATAAATGGCACGTCTATTTTAGAACGCGACTCGTCGCTTACCAGAAGTTAAACTGAAAATTGAAATTGCACAAAAGTTTTCTGCTTATGTTTAAGGATTTCCTTCGCCTCGTAACAAAAAGGATTTCACACGCTCTTCAATGGGAATGTTCATGCGACTGCTCGTGCTTCGGGCAAAAAGCTCTCCCAATACTTGATCAGTTGATTCTGGTATTGTAACATGGACTCCAAGTATTCCGTTAACTGTTTCTTAAAATCTTCCACTCTCACTAATTCAAATCGTTCGACTTCTTTCTTAATCATCTTCGAGATATTGTCAAACTCCTCTTGGCCTCTGTCGACTTTTGCCTCCCAGTCTATTACTTCGCCAGCAGCTTGGCTGGTCTTGTCGGTTCTCCCTGATTGCTCCAATCTCGCTTTCTGTTCTCGTTTCTTGTTCAACATCATTTGAGCGTGTTGCCAATTTTGAAAGACTTTCACACGTTCGTGGAATACTTCCTGAAACAAACAAAATATTTTAAATTGACTATTTCAAATCCTTTTCCGATTAAAGTCGACCGATTACCCACCTTTATCGCACCGATCAGCGAAACGTAATCTCGCAACATTTCTCCGAACTGATAAAGATCGCAATTGCTTTGTGCTCTTCTGATCACTTCTACCTTCTCCAAAGTCTCGGCTAATTGAGCTAATGCTCTTCCAAGGGACGCCCCTGGTTCGCCGTGCCCGAGCACCGCGATAGATCTTGCTGTTGCACCAGTGCAATTCGCCAGCTCCCTTCTCTGATTAGTCAAAGTATCAACGGCAGAATGCAGTGCGCGCAACTGAACGTCCAGGGAATCGATCTGCGACGTTTTTTCTTCAAACCACTGAAAGTCGAGCAAACACAGAACTATGGCTATTCAAATACTTTGACGAGAATCTTTTTACAATTAGATGAATGATGTCATTTTACTTTGTCAGTTTCATCCATTTTGTATGTTATCTTGTTAACAGTTTCTCCAACTTTGTTAAAGAGCCTCATCACTCCTTTCCCACTGAGCGCAGACGTATTAGTAGCTTTAGGCAATTCCATATCTGTTCGTAAGATATACACAGATAAAGTTAATCGACGATCATTAAGAGAAGTGTTCTAATTTACGCTGTTATTTACCAGCTTCTAAAAATTCTCTAAAATCAGGATCGACGCTGAGCACGGGATGAGCCGCAGTTCTATTTAAAAATCTTTCGAGCGCTGCTCTACGTTTCTCAAGAAACTCTGTAGAACTGGAGTTCTGTTCCTGATTCTTGTCCCCGGACATCTTAATCTTCGTTGTTCCTGCGCAATTATCTCACTTAGCAATTACGACCGAAGAATTTTAATTCGAAACAACGTATATGCATACCAATGACATTCTTCTCTGGAGCTGGAGGAATTATTCTACCACTCCTGAGATATTTATCTGTTAATTTGTCATGGAGACCAAGAAAGTCGCTGAAACGTCTGATCACACTGAAATTTCTTTTTCTAAATATTGGCATATTTGTTTTTGTTTCAACCTTGTACGCGACATAAGCACCCATTCCATCTCCTATTTTCTGTGGTGAAGTTACTGTGATCTTTAAAAATACATCAGAAGAATCTGCTGATACCTGTAAAGTCGTTAAACATACATTTTGATTTTCTACTATTCGCAATGCTGATAACAGACGATTCATGAAATTTACTGTATCGGTCGATTGAGCCTGTATGACGTTCGTCGAGAGGACGTCTGAATTATCGTTTATGGGCACGTCGTGGAGATCACCTATGTCACTACTCATTGGTCCCAACGGTGAACTTAAAGGTCCTGGAGCAGGACTCGATACAGACGAGAACGAATTCTCCTCCGGCACGTCTCGTAAAGTCAGCTTTGGTAGTTCTGCTTGAATAGTTGACACTCCATTATAGGGAGACGAATCTTGCATTTGATTTTGATCCTACATACAAATATTATTACAGTGGTTCTTCCCAAACACTAAATTCTGAACAAATGCGGAACGCTCGTCGTGTCTCGACAATAGGTATAAACGTTGCGTTTAATTTATACAGCAACAAATAAAGAGTTCGGAAGTATAGCGGCGTGTAGGTTGTAAAATGTTCGCGCACATGTTCGATAACTATAGAAAAGATACCTGGACCGCTGACTGGAAGATATCTTCATCGTCGTCGTCCAAATCGTCTACTTTCGTCTCGTTCGTGTCGAATAGCGGCGGAGTTTCTTTAATATCAGCCATCTTAGCGATACTGTCAATCTACACCGAGAAACACTGGGATCGGCCCCCCGAATGATGTATGTATGTAATGCCAACGTCAATTTCTCTATCTATGGCTATCGTATTTCTCACGCTATCTGCCTCTATAAGCTCGAACGTTACGAATAACTTTCTAACTCGCCGCTTCTACACGTTCCGGGTATGAAATATAGAATTGCCGCATCCATGCCACACGAAATACGCATATACATCAAATTGCACTTACATACAATTGCGCATATCGTCGTATGTCATTATAAAGACATCCTCGTACTGATGAAGTCAGTTTTTCACGATTGAACAAAAAAACGCATTGTTATACTTGAATACTGCTCGCATCGAACGACCACCGAAGTGTTATCGTTTAACGTTGAACTTGTAATGCGCCGTATTCAAAAATATGTTATCGTATTCGAATCCAGTCTTGGTTAGGTCATCGTAATATCCCTGAGAATTTCAACAATAACATGTTTTTACAAGATTCGAACAACATAAGTCTACCTGCATAACTGCGCTCGCACGAGAACGTTCCACGTCACACACGTTGTTGCATTGTTATCATGAAAAATTCATTACTGTCATTTGCACAGATGTTTGTACAATAAACATTTTTTGGTTTTTAACGAAAGAGTCGTGAAACGCTCTGAACAGAACATTTTCTATTGCGTTTGACGAGCAATTGATGCACGCATAATAATTTTTGATGAGCGTTCGTCAATCTCCGAAGATGAGCCTGATGTCTAGAGAAGAAATTAATATCAGAAGACTTCTAACGAGATGCGAACTGATGGCCAAAGATGATTCTCAAAAGGATTGGAAACTCGAAAAGGTTTAAAGAAGATTGCATCTACTAAAAATTGTTTGTTCGTTAACTATAGTAATTTGTTCAAAATAAATTTCAGTATATACTTGCGTTGGACGATATGATAAAACAATTACAAGCATTGCCGAGGTATAGTTTTGTTCTGTGAAAGATTGAAATAATAATAGCGTACGGACTTCAGATCTGAGAGAAATTATTATTCCAGTAAACCGTCTAAGGATACCATGATGAGTTACTCCAAAAGAATGGAATTCTTAAGAGGACTGATAAATACGACAAAACTTGTAAACCCAGTGGACAGAGTTGTGGCTGTCCAAATGTTGCCAAAAAGTTCTACAACATTTAACGAATCTATAGGGCCGAATATAGCTACCCAAATACATCAGAAAACTGCAGCAAAGTACAATAAAGAGTTACGTACCGAACTGTTTCACAATGATAAAGGTGCAATATCATTTTACTCAAAAGAAATTATTGTAAATTGAGCATTCCTTTCTTATCGGTGTGTTCGTCAATCTCTAGGAGTATTAGAGGATGGCATAAGGCAAAGACTGGCTTCGACCACTATGCAAGACGAGGATTTGGATGCACTATTGAAATACAACAGAAACATTCAAGAGAAGATCGCCGAGAACATGCTTTCGATGACCAGTAGTATGAAGGAACACGCTTTGGCTGCGAATGCTATCATAAAAAAGGACATTGGTTTGCTCGAAAGGTGTGATAAGTTAACAGATACCAATGCTGATAAACTCAAGACAGAATCACTGAAACTGCAAGAGCATACGCAATCGTATTGGAGATGTTGGATGTGGGTGATGATTGTGTTTGTTTTAGTTGTATTTTTTAGTAAGTAATGAGTCTAATATTTTATTTCAAATGTTCAATCGCGATTGTAAAATATTCTTAAAAATTTAACGTCGTAAACTACATTTCTCTGATTTGCAGACATGGTATTATTTATGAAAGTTGCAAGAAAGAAAGTTTAATATGCACCGGTTTTCCGTAATTGCTTCCTGTGAGAACGAGCGCGTCAGGTTCGGGCTGTGCATAAATGTGAACAACTCTTACGATTCACATGGAAACGTTGCTGTCGTCATTGTAAGTATGACTACCATGATGAGTGCATCTGTGGCAACACCCACACCACCTAAACCTATTCGAAAACCCGGTAAATAACAACAAGAGAACTAATATTGTACTTTATAATCGTTACAATTACTCGATACGACATTAGAAATTATATTTGAACCAACTTTGTGCATTCCATATTATTTGTATTGTTATAAAATTTGTACATATTAACGCTGTCAATGCGACTTGTACGACTGAATATAAAAGCTCTTACTATGTGTAATAATAATTTAAAGCGAATGAAATAAATATTTATTAACGTACGATTAAGAATACATGTTATTGTGACGTCTACGAAATCCTTAGTCTCTCCTTTTCCAGCACGTAACCGCTCGACGAGCCTTCATGTACGATTTGTTATTTTTTAAGGAAAAGTCAAAGTTGTCAAGGCGCTATATAATTACGCGGCGCAACACGTAAGGATATTCGTTCGTACGTTATTTTGTAAAGCGACACTGTCGAGACACACTAAGGAAATTATATTCTGTAGCCGGATGAACTGTCTTTCCAAGAAGGTGATATTCTTTATGTCCACGACAATTATGCAGAAGCAAATTGGTGGAAAGGGAAATGTGGAGATCGAGAAGGTCTTGTACCCGCTAATTATGGTCAGTCCAAATGCATTAGTTAATTTCGTTATCGATTATCGTTCACCACAAGTCAAATTGTTTGTGTTCAGTCGAAGAGCAGACTCAGGAAATCGTGCTACCGTTGCACGACGCTGCGAGACGTGGAAACGTTTCGACGTTAAAAGAATACATCAAGCAGGGAGTTTCTAGTACTGGTTTAGACGCAATGGGTAATACTCCGTTGTACTGGGCCGCGTGCGCCGGTCACTTGAACTGTGTGATTGAACTTTTGAATTTACCAAATCCTGCGATCAACGTGCAAGTGAGTAAAGTATGCTTAGCATTTCTTTCATTTCTTCCATCGCTGTGTACCCACTTTTGTGACAGAATAAAATGGGAGAGACGGCGTTACATGCAGCAGCGAGCCGTGGGCATGTGGAAATAGTAAATCTACTGTTACATTACAATGCGAATCCAACGATAAGAAATAACGACAGTTTAATGGCGGAACAGTTGTCCACTGATCTTTCGATTAAAAATGCGATACAATTGAATCAACGAGGTAGCAGAAGGGTATGTGGATATACGGACGACGATTACAACGATGAAAGTGATTAAAACGACGTATGTACATTCTATTTTTCGAGTATGTGATTATAAAACAAAGTTACTATTTATATAATTGCATTTGAACAAGTTTTTAAGAAGGTATTATTACTAAATATATAGGATATGTATCAATAGTTTTGTAATATTATACAATTAAAAAGACTTATATTACATTTTATTAGATTCCCTTCTTGCAAAATTAGTGCTGATTTACTTTTAGAACTAGTACTCGGACAATTCTTGTCTCGTTTGGGTTTTTTTACTGAACCACCTGTTGAAGTCCAGTCTCAATAACAATTGGGCTAAATGTTCTCCGCTCGGTTGTGCACGCACCCTGTTCAGTGTCTTAGTCAACCAGCCCATTACGCTCTCGAGGGTCTCGGACAAAGTTTTCAGTTCTTCTTTTTCTGTCAGAAGTAAATTACCTACTTCCCACATTGATGCTTGCAAGATGAAATCATCGCAGAGTCGTAATAACAGTTTTATTAACTTATTTACCTGTGAAAAATATCTTAAATAAATAGACAGGTTTAACTGTGAGACTGGTTTAAACTGAAGTACACGTACGGCGTTCTTCCTCTCGGTCGAACTTCCTAACAAAAATGTTTGCGACATGACGTTAGCCAAAAAGATCGAATGCGCCTTTTGCACGTCTTCGAAATTCCTAGTATTTTTCATATTTGCTTCCATGATCGTGTACTGACTTTCTATCACGTCTACTTGCAAGTAGTATTGCAAATTATCGATAATAAAAATTAAATTGTTCCTCAGTTGAATTACCCCGATATCACTGAAAAATGTTAATAGTTCGTCGACGTTCGTCAACTATTTATTTGCAAAATATCGGAATCACAACTTACATATTTTTATAATACATGTGCTCGCTCCAAAGATTCCATAAATCGATTTGTGTCTTTTTGACCCGGAGCAAAAATTTGAATAGCGTATTATAGTCGTTCAGAGCGGACGGGCTGAATAACAAATGTAACGGCCATATGACTTTGTATTTTAAAATGACCATGCCCCATCCACGTCTTTCTGTAGCCATTTGGTAACTAACATTTTTCTACTCGCTCAAAGTAGGACATCGTACGAGCAATAATGTCTTACCAATAGGATCTTCGCGTTCTTTCTCGGTGAACTCTGTACCTTCTGTCTCGACGTCTTCGGTTTCCTCTGCTGGAATCGGTACTATAAAATTAAAACTGTCCATGGCGTTCTCGTCGTTTAAATGCATCTTCCTCAATGCCATTTGGAAAGCTAGATTAACATCTCGCGATGAATGATGCGTCGGGGGTTTGTTCAATATATGAGCCGTGAGTCGAATAAATTCGAGAAATAAATCGCCACGTCCCATAAGAAAAAAATCTTTCACTAATTTAAGTTGATGAACAAGTTGCGCTTCTTCCACGGCAACCCGCCATAGAAGTTCTGTTATACATTGCTTCAACTCGTCGATCGTACGCTCGAACGCCACGATATTAAAGACAGATCTCTTTTGGAGGCTCTGCAATTTACGAAAGTATTCGTATTCCTTTTCGCCCCATATCGAAGTCCCGACGTGCTCCGATATAGCAAAATCTATAACGAAGCCCAGAGACTTGTAATAATCTTTGTTCACATTTCAAACTGATACGTTCCACATGTATGAATTACCTTTCTTCTGTCTCGGGTCATTCCCGAACATTATAACAGTTTGGCCAATGGTCAAAATTTTAGTCGCCAAAGACGGTCTTATGTAGGAGGGGAGCATGTCTATTCTAATATTGTAATTCCACATGTCTGCGCTGACTTTTGCTTTCTTTCCATCTTTATTGTCTATTAACATCAGAGTGTTTTGTTCGTCAGTTATTTTTTGGATGAAAAACTCGTTGTACACGTCATCCAAATGACCGTACAAAAGCCAGCTGGTTAAGTGTTTGTAAAGAACTATGTGTACACAATGAGACACCCTGCAT